>JAAEAF010007262.1:0-15558 GCA_011037195.1 Triatoma infestans
AAAATTCCGAGTTTCAAGAAAATTAGTAAACAGCAAGTGCGCTTTTACTGAACATTTTTTTTTTTTTTTTTTCAGTTTTCGACGAATTTCATTAAATTCGGTACACTAACTATAACATTTTTCTCAATTATAATTTTGAGAACTGGAGTAAGAGAAAGTTGTGTGAGTGTTTTTACACACCAGATTTTTTTATTCTCTAAAATGGCGATTCAACATTTACATTTGTGCCAATTAAGTAATATTAAGGTTCCAACAATTACTTTGCTGGAATTTAATGAGTGCGACTTTGTAGAACAGATTTCTTGATAGATTTCTTTCTCTATCGACTTTCTTTCCAACTTTTTTTTCCAAAAAAAAAAACAAATAAATAAATAAATTATATTAGGAGAATTCTGGGGAACTGTGACATGAACTTTCAAATGTTGATAGAGCCATCAATGGTTAGATTAATGAAATCTCCTCGTGTACTACCTGCTAATTACCTTCACCTCCAGCTAATATGTGTTTTGTTAAAGGCTAAACTTGTATTTACTGAAGTAAAAAAAAAAAAAAAAAAAACAACGAAAAGTTGTTCAGAGCAGATTTCATTTTATGTTTATAGCATGAAAATAAAACCAATAAAGAGCTATTATCTCTTTTAATTAGTACAACAATACCTTGATTTATTAATAAATTAGCTGTTAGAAAACTTTTTAATTACCCTGTAAATGACATTATTAGTCTGGTTTTTCCAGATTAACCTCTAATACTAAAACTTAAGTTTTCTATCCTCTTTTTTGTAATATAATTGCTTGATGAAGCTTAATGTTTTATATAGGTCGATTAATTAGCAATCACCTTTATTATTTCCTTAATCCATCTTTGATGAGTTTTCTTTTGAAGAAATTAAAAAAAAAAAAAAATTAATGTGTTATTAATATATTAGGTTTAGAAGTGTTATTAATTTGAAGGGGGGGAAAAATAATAATAATAATAAATCGAATGTGTCATTAAAATGATTTATTTCGGAAGGAATCACCATTATTTCAGATAGTCTGAAGACCGAATAAATTAATGGTAGGTATGAATGGTAATGGTAGGGGAACCTGTTCTCCCTATATTCCCTCACACTGGTCCCATCAGCGTCCTGTTATCTTTAAGAATACCCCATTTTAGATCATCAATTATAATAGATTTTATTCAGTATTATTTTAATCGTATATATTTTTTTATTGTAAGATTGTCTTCTTCTTTTAAAATTTAAGGCGCATCAACATCTATAGTCATTGGCGCCCGGAGACTTCTCAGGCACTGCCGGGCCTCTGGACAGTGTTCTCTCGTTACAGACAACACTGTCCATCACCGAACAGTGAGCTGTAGAGACTCCTAGGAAGAAAAAAAAAATCTAAGGGTAGCACAGGTGACTCGAACCAGGGTCCTCCGCTTGCTAGTCCAGTACGCTAACCACTTACCTATTCCCTTCCATATTGTAAGATTCGATTTTATTTTCAATATTTTTTAGTTCCTTTAACATCTATAATAAGACTTCCCTTAATAATATGCCTTTATTATTTAGTATTCTCCGCGTTGCAGTATTACATCGCTCATCCATCACCGGACAGTTAAATGTAGAGTATCCTAGGCCGAAGAAATCGGAAACATTTGAGGAATTCTGTAATTTAATACTGCTAGCAATATTGCTTTTTCAAAGTTTTTAATATAACATTGATAAGTTCTCGCTTTAAAATATATATGTGAGTTCGAGAGCTCACTTTCATCAGTGGGTGGCTCCAACGGTATTGCTCCAGGGTTTAATGGATGAAAATCTGATAAATTCTGAGAACAACTAAGTGATATATGAGAAACATTGATAAAATTTATCCTTATTTTATAAATCAAGGATCAAGTTGATTTGTTTTATGGAAAGGCGTGTGATCATGAAATCCCGATTTCCACTGCCTTGTAAACTTTTGACATTCGGTCTGTGATGAACTCAAGATCTCCGGAATGCTGGGTTTAACACCGTACAAGACCCAATAAGATTGAAACTGCACACCAAAAGCAAGAGCGTTCTATTATACTCTAGCCGGCACCAGAGAATATGGTGTACCAAAGCGAGACCAATTCTTTATCTCGTTTTAAAAAAAATATATTTCTATATTACTTTCTGGAACAATGAGGGCAGCGCTGGGTGCAAGTTATAGACAGTTTGTGTAATACTACATAATAATAAGCATTTATTAATCTGCACTTAGCCGTATGGCTAAGATTTTATCTTTTTTGAGAATCCTAGTCAGGATTACTGATTACGATGTGGCCGAAAATGTCAATTAAATTAACTTAAATAACTTTATACTCCGCTGTGTCTGATCTAATAATTCGTTAACTGTAAATAAAGTAGATGATATCTGTAATCAATGATTTGCATTTTAAGACAGAATAAAGTTGTTTAAAAATCTGATAATAAGTTTTTTTAATCGATAGTTTTTGAATTACATAATTAAGTTGTCCGAAAGTTGTTTGTTTCTTTTGTTTTTTTTTTGCGATCAAGACAAAATTATTTTTTATTCAATTAGGTTAATAGCGCGGAAAAACTTCTCTAACGGAATTGATCATTGCGCTACATAACGTAATTGCTAATGCGGAAAGTAATAATTAAAAAAAAAAATCAAAAAATTCTAACACGACGTTCACTTGTTATGTTAATATAATTAAATATAAACTGATAAATTATCATTAAAATTCAAATTTTTATTCATTTATCCTAAAATAAATATAGAAGTGGGGGAGGGGGGAGGAACAAGCACCTACCCAGGAAGGTAGTAAAAGTGATTATATTGCAGCCCAGAAGAGAGCGTCAATAATAATGAACCAACCCCGTATAACATTGGAAATTTAACGTAAAACTATCTAAAATTTAATTACTTTCTCTTACTCCTAGTAAGAGGAAGTATTGTAATCGTGTCAAATTTTCGATATTGAGTTTTCACCGGAAATATCCGTTTTGAGGTCCCCTGAGTCCCAAAAAAGTGGTTTTTAGCAAATGATCTCTATGTGTGTGTGTGTGTGTGTGTGTATGTAAGTATGTGAACAGCATAGCTCAAAAAATGAAAAACCGTAGAAAGTTGAAACTTAATATTCCGTTTAGGTATCACCATGGGATCTGACAGTATGTTATCTGTCAAAATTCCTCAACCGAAAGTACCACTTTACTAGTTGGTTTTTTATGTTTTTTTGCGATTTTCTCAAAAATGGCTCCGACGATTTTCTTTAAACTTTTGCTGTATCAAGTATGCATGCAACGAGCTACAACTTTTATTTGAAACATTTCTCTGGAAAAATTCATTTAAGGGCACTTTTAGGGGTGGGGGGTGGGGTTTTTTTTTTTTTGTTTAAAGCTTCTCGAAGTGCTATCATAGTGATATACAATTTATCATCCAAAAAAATTAATTAGAAATAATAGATGGTCAAAATTAGTAACGGAAGTGCGCTTTACTAAACCCTGTTTTTTTCAATTTCGACGAATTTCGTTAAATTGCGTACACAAACTATAACATTTGTCAATTTAAAATTTTGGAACAGGAGTAGAGAAAGCGATGTGTGAGTGTTTCAAAACAAGAGATTTTTTTTATCAAATAAAACGGTTAAATAGGAACTGCTCGGTTTTTATCTGTGACAGTAAGCATTCCCAAATTAAAAAAAAAAAAAAAAAATCTTCTTTGAACTGTTGGAAAACATTTGAGAAAATTCTACAAAAAAAAAAAAAAATAAATAAATACAGAAATCTATTTGATAAAGATGCACTTCAGGTTGATATGGATTTTACCAGAAACCTTAATGTTATTATTATTTGTCTGTGGGGAGGGAAACCCTACGCTATCCAAAGCCTCACTGGGCCCATATAGCTACCCCAAGGAAAACAACAACAAGCCGGGTCTATAACAAAAATCCAGACCCGGATCTAATCTATCTAAGATTCACCGCAGTCCGAATAAATCGGACAATAACCTTAAGCGGAAATAGCCTAAGCTCTTCCACAGACATCCTATTCCAACCGAAGGTCCTGAACCTAATTTTCCTCACAACCCAAGCATTCAGTCATAAGATGGGTGGGTGTTACCTCCTCTGTCTCACAGACTCTACAAAATGGATCCGGCATGAGCCCCATTATGTAGAGATGTCTCCTTAAACCATAATGTCCAGTAAGGGATCCAACCAGATGCCTGAGAGCGCTCCGTGAAAAACACAGCAACGTCTCACTAATGGCCTTGTCCGGATCCCCGATGAGCATTTTGGACTGCCGAAAACCAACTGAGCTCATCCATAAGGGTGAATGCTGTGGAGCTGTCCATGTCTGGAAGCCTGACAGACATGTGCCAGAAGACACGCCAACAGCAGGCTCGGGACCAATGAAAGGAAGAGAGGCACTTAATTTGGCAAACCTATCCACCTGCTCATTTCCAAAAATTCCCATGTGACCTGGCACCCATACTAGAAGCCATCCTTCAGAGAAGAAAGCTCTTCCAGTCTTTTTGAACATTCTAACACCAACCTGGAAGTGAAGACGCATGAACTCAGCGCCTTCAACGCAGCCTAGCTGTCCCAGCAGATACAAACACCTTTTAAGTTAGTGTTAAGTACCCTCTCATCCAAAACACAACACAGAATAGCATAAACCTCAGTCTGGAAGACCGTGGTCCATTCACCAAGAGATACTGTCAAATGATCTCCGGTCTCAAAATAGACCGCAGCTCCAGACCTACCATCCATTCTGGAACCGTCCGTGTAACACCGGAAGTAATTATCAGGTATCATGCCAGACGGACCCAATCCGTCTAAGACCTAAAGGGTAACCTCACACTGTAAGAATGCTCGAAAACAAAAGTCTTCAACATTCTATCAGAGGGAAAACCTGTAACAGGAACCTTCAAAAGCATCTCGCGATGAATGGTAGAGTGACCATATCGCTTTCCCTGCCAAAAACCTGCCTGTTTAATTCTATAACAGGCTACCTTAATGTTAGATGCGATCTTAATATCATCTAAACGGAATACAAAATTGGTGCATTGTGGCGATTCCTTCGTTTTTCGGTATTTTTTTGTACAAACTCACACACATACAGTCTACATACATATTTTTTATGTATTCAACGGACTTCAAAATAAGTATTTCCGGTTAAAAAATCTCTTTTCGTAAATTTTTTTTTCAATCACACAACCACTTTCTCTTTAACAGAGGAGTTAGAGAAAAAATAAATTGATTAATTCACATAATAAATTTCATATATAAAATTTATTATTTCAGAATTGTGTGAGCTTAAATAATAAAATTACGCTGTTTTTTTTTTATACACTATAATTAATACAAGAAGTCCACGAACACCCTTTGGCGGGGAAAGTGAGACATTAAATAAAATTAAAAAAAAAAACTTTCAATGGGTCCACATATAAACACACACACACACACACAGACACACACACACACACATACCAGATATGTGTATGTTACGTAACAGAAATAAAATGTATCTCTTTGCCCAAACTGACTACTGCTCCTATAAAAATTTCTAATATCTATATGCTATTAAACAGTGCCTACTGTGTGTAGTAAAGGCGTTTTTTTTTTTAAAAAAAAAAAAAAAGCTACAACTATAGATTACTGGCTATTATAAATATATCTATGTAGACACATATACGTATATATATAGAAGATGGTTGAGCAATCTTTATTCGTTACTCTCTCTCTAGCCTTACAAGCCAGGACCCCAGTGATCTGTCAGCTTATACTGTTTGGACACCCTCAGGCCATACAACATATAAACCGAAATAATTATAATTATAATATAAAAATAAAAAAAAAAAAATTGTTTTATACATGTATTTAGTAGAATTTCTTAACTTGGATTATGAAAAATTTTTTGAAGTTATTCAACACTTTCTTTCACTGCATATAAGAGAAAGTATTTGCTATCGTGTCAAATTTTCTAAAGTCTGAGGTTTTATTGGAAATATTTTCACCAGAATTGTTTTTTCTCCAAAAAAAACATCATATTTGTAGTGGAAGGACGAAATCGAAAAATAATAGTTTTTAAAAATAATTTAGAATATTTTATAATTATCTCAAATTAAGAAAAAGATTGACATCCCATTGCAAAAGGGCTAGCCAGGTATACAAGTCCAGTTACTGGTACGGTACAAGAACAAGTATAGCATTGTACTACCCCCTTCTCCTAACAGGGGAGGAACTGAAGAACAAAGAGAAACATTCTTTCCAATAGACAGACTAGTGCGACAAATCAAGGTGAAAGCATCAGACCAGTATCCTATACCAGTATCAAGTTATAAGTTAAAACATAAGAGTTTGGCATTTAATCTAGATTAATTAATTGATTTATACTTAATCGCTGTGATATTATAAAGCTATTTAAATTCAGTTAGAAAATATATTTATTTTATAATCAGTGGTGCTTTCTTGATTATATTCTTATATTCTATCTCAAACAAACACAAGCCCTTTTCGCTAAAACGCTCACGCCACAAGCTACCTACACACATCATCACACCAAACATTACATATTCCACAAAAATACGGTCTTATAATAAAAAAATTATATGCTTTATTCTAAAATTACAAAAAACAATCAAACATACAACTGCTAATAAAACAAAAGTATATACGGCTTGGATAAAGTATCTGTCAGCCGGAGTTGATGCGATCATTTTCAGCATCAAAAGCAAACATACAGAAGGCAACTAAAAAAAATTATAAAATAGAAGAAATTAATTTCCTTTCTTGGAATCGAAAATGGAATCAATGATAAATTATACAAGAATGAGAAGCAGAACGAGATATATGTACTAAACATTATAAAAATAAACTGCAAAGTACTCTTTTTGTTGCATTTAATCTGTCTAAAAAGACTCTTTGTACCAATTCATATATATAGAACCATGCAGAGGAACGTATTTAATTAATCCCTTGCAATTCAATGAATTCAGAAGGCACCTAAGAGGCTGCAGCGAAAGTGAACTCACACCTAGGTAGAGCAAGCGAAACTCCGCTAATATAGGACATTCTGCAAGAAGTGCACTATATCCTCTTTGGCTCTACGATTACACAGTGAACAGAGTTCTATCTCTCGCTCAGCCAGGGTGTAAAATTCAAAAATAATAATTCCCCTCTCACTTTAAATAACCATCGCAAATCGTTCAGCGACAAGTGCTTAGAAGGAATAATCCGCATCAAATGAAAAAAATCCTTACACTCAGGTCTAACTTCTTATAGAACAGAAATCGTGAAGATTGTCGTGCACGCATCGCAAACTCATCTCTATACGCTAGTCTGATATTCTCTGTAATAGAACCGACAATTGTCGTTCAAGTACATTAAATTATTAGCAGAGAATTCCATTTTGCAATTATATTTCTGCGCCAAAACAACCCATTTCTCAAACCAGAAAGTTCTGCGCCTGATGACTTCCAATGGCAGTATCCTGGGAAGCCAGAGTGCAGGAAACTCCAGTACTTTCAGACAATATCTGAATTGTAAACTTAAAGTGAAAACTTCAAGCAAATCGACACCCGTTTCGATATATAGCATGTAGTTAGGGGTAATCGATGGAAGAGAAAACAGCTTCTTGATAAAAAATCCCAACAACTTTTCCAGGGCCTCATACCGTTGGAATCCCCAGATCTGTGCTGCGTTGCAGGCAATCGCTCTGCATACCGAATTAAATATCCGATACTTATGGGAGACAGGCACCATGTTCCTTGAAATAACATGTCTTATATGGCCTTTCAATAACAATATAAATTAATGTACGAGATTAGAATCTAAATTTTAAAAAGAAAAAAATCTTACGTCAAATACGCACACAACTTTCCCATAAGGCCCCCTCAGACTAATACTATCAATATTATACTGTAATACTGTCAATATTAATTGATATTGTCAGTATTACTGATAGTGTGAGAGCAGATACTGATGGACTGTCAGTAATACTGATGTACTTTTGGGATTTCGAAAGTATTCCAACTGTATTGGTGGGCGTGATCAGTGTACTGATGAAATACTGACAGTATAAGGGATGTATTGGTATAACTCATGCATTCAGGTCAACGATTACAACTTAGAAAGTTTCGAGTATTTAAATATCTGGGATCGGTGATAATATGCGGATAATGAAGTAAAACAGGAGGTAAATCAGAGGCTTATGTCCGCCAATAAATGCTACTATGGGCTCTTGAGGTACATGAAAAGGCATAATTTATCAAGGACCAAAAAATGTACCCTGTACAAAGTGCTAATATATATACAATATATATATATATATATACAACCAACAAGTGTGAGTAACAAGTAACAGAAATATTACGTTGAAGTGAACTCGCTACACGAACTTGGTTAATTTGCTCTGACGATGGATGAAAATCCGAAACCGGTCAGGAAGAACATAAACATGCATGCTACGACGGATAAAATACCAGTTGTATTTAATTAGTTTATGAATACAGACTTACAAAAAAAACTGATTTTGAGCTGTAAAACTGTTATTATTTTATTATTATTGCTTGTTTTAATATAAATATAGAATTGTTAAATACTAATTTGCTATACATAATTAGCTAAAGATTCTTTTATTAAATATTTGTAATATTCCTTGTGTGTGATCCACACCCAGAGAGATCTATTTCTAAAAAAACCCACTTGTTTGGTCTCAGTATATCCGGTGAAAACACGATAACGTAAATTTGTCAGGATCTTACAGCCGGAAGAGAAAGTAGAAAAACCACTAGTTAGTACTAACTTTCAATATTTTTGCTTAAAAACCTTGAAAAGTATGATTCAAGATACCCCAATGGTAGTATCAGCAATATAAGCAATATTTATCAATAGCTGTCTTGAAATTCAGATAATAATTAGTTTTTTTTAAAAAAATTATGTATTTCAAAAATGTAATTATGAAAAATCTCATACCCTCATAAATAATTTTTTTTATTTTATATATACAATGTTGCCCGGTACACACAGACACACACATACCTAATGTGTCATAAATTTAGATACAATCACCTGGTGTGCTAGTTATTTTATATTTATTTTTAATTTCAAATATATATAAAAAAAGTCTTTTTATGGTAAACAGTTAACAAGACAGTTCAAAGGAGCAAAACATTTTTTTCTTTCACAAGGTTATTTCTGTGATTATAAATGAATTATTATAATGCCTGGGATTATTGTGAAAAAAAAAAAAAAATTATGATAAAAAGTTTATGATCTTGAGATTTGCAATTATTCATTTATTCAATATTAATTTATTTTTATTACCTTTTTCTTACTGCAGTAAGTGGGAGTATTGTATGTAATCTTGTCTAATTTTGGTAATTAAGTTTACATCGTGTAACGACAAGAGAGAGAACACAGCCCGACCGAGAGAAAACAGACTCTCTCTGGTACTCTCTGACTTAAGCAGGCCTAGAGTGGGGAGAACCTGTATATAAGCCAGTGAAAGATCTAGACATCGATCTATCAGATTCAACCATACACCGCATCATGTCATATCGTGTCATATCTCTATTCCCACCATTTTATCTATAAAATCATTACAAGTCCAGTGCAGTTTGTGTAAGCATATAGCTATATTATAACAGTGTCTTCACACCACGTCTAATTAATCAATCCCAATTTCTCTTCTCATCAACTCCTTATTAAATCGGAATTACATATTTTGAGTTGTGGATCTGAAATATGGTTTGAGAAATTGATTTTTTTTCTTTTTTCTTTTTTTTTTTAAGTTATCCCCTTGAATGTAACACTTTCTAGTAGCTTATACGCTTCATTATAATGTTATACATATTAAACAACTATAAGATTATCAATATATTAAATGAGAAATATTTGAAGATATTAAAATGGTGGAAAATCTAAGTTCAAAACTTCGGTGATAATTTTGTTTTTTTTTATTTATTTAAGGCGCCTCAAACATCTGTGGTCATTAGCGCCCGGAGCATTCTCAGTGCACTGCCGGCCTCCGGACAGTGGTTTCTCGTTACAGACAACATTGTCCATCACCGGACAGTGAGCTATAGAGGCTCCTAGGAAGAGAAAATCTAAGGGTAGCACGGCTGGATTCGAATCCGTGATCTCCGCGTTGCTAGTCCAGCGCGCTACCACTGAGCTAATTGAAATTAAATACTACAATTGAAATTAAATATAAATAAAGAAATAAATAATTGTTAAAAAATCTATTAAAAAAAATACTTCACATTAATTACTATTCATAAACTTTATTAATAAATTTGTAAATCTCTTATTCACGTGGTGCCTCTTCTGCCAACATCCTGCAGTGGTTAATATCCCTCGTACGAGTTTATGTTTTGCTGCCTCATAGTTCCTGCAGTCATATATAATATAGTTGACACTCTAGACTATTATATAATCAAAAAAGCAAGCATTGGAACTGATTATTCTTAAAATGGTGCAAGCACTCCATAGTGCGTCCATAGCCTATCGATATCTAAATGAGTGTATAGGAAATTTTGATAGGCGAGTCTCAAATCCAGTCTTTTATCTCGAGGAAAAATTCCATCGTCATAACTTCTGTCTCTGATGTTGACCACCTTTATTGCCAGTCCACCAAAGAATCTTCACACAAAAGTCTTGAGATATACCTCATAGGAAGGCTTGAAAATATAATTTCCATGTCTTCTCTGTGAGAAACCAGTTTACGCCAATTCATCAGCTCTTTCATTGTCTTCATTGCCACAATGAGACTTGTCTGTGTGTGTGAGTCTGTGTGTCTGTGTCTGTGTGCGCGCATATGTGCGTTAAGCATTACTCAAACACAGTAAATTGTAAAAATTTCAAACTTGATATGGTGGTTTTATTACCACCAGAAGACCAGACAATGAGCTTTTGTTTTGAGGAGAATTTAAATCTGAATCAATGAATTTTTAACGAATTGACAGTGTTTGTATATGTTAGCAGAATTATCTCAATAACGAAAAATCTGTACAAGCTCTTCCTCTTACTAGCAGTAAATAAACTGGTACATATACAAGTAAGATCGAAAATGGAAGTAAACTGTTTAAAAAAATAATATAAAATGAAGGAAATGACAAAAATTAAAAATCAGATATCTAAATCAGCGATTTATAACGGAGAAGTGAATGAGGATTCTTTTGATCCGTTTAGAAGGATATAAAAATCCTATCTTCAAAGACTTGTGTTTACCAAAATAAAGAAGACGAAATGTGTGGCTAACAGCGGACATTCTCCCATAAAAGTGATAAATCTCCTGTAGAGCAACAAAATTATATAGGGGCATATTCTGTTCCAGCCAAGGGCCTATAATTTAGATAGAGAAGCTTCCCTCTTAATTTAAAAAACAAAAAACCAAACAAAAAAAAAATAACGCGATTCCGAAAATGATAGATGGTTTGGAAAATGTTGCTGTATATAGAGTGTATCTGTTTTCAGATATTAAATAGTTATGCGGAAGAAAACGCTCAAATAAAACTGCTCGGCTCACATAGTTTCCTCCAGGCAAGATCTCCCTAGTTCTTTTACCGAGTTGAAATAAGTGTATATATTATAAATTGGTCTAAAAATCACAATGTTCATAATAATATAATTATCTATCAACAGTTAATTAATTTTATTAATATTCCAGTTTATAAATAAAATATTCCATTGTTCATATACAAATAATAATAATTGAACATTATTTAGTAAACCAGGTCATAGATGGCCTGTGTTTCAATTTAGCACTCCTTAAAATATTGCCCTCTTTCTTTAGTAACAATAATTTATTACAATTTTTTTTTAATTTTGTAATTTATTTACTAGTTAATTGTTACCAATATCGTACAGCTCGTTATCTATTCTCACGCTAGATTTATTTAAATATTTTTTTTTTTTTTTTGGTCTTCACCTCTCTCTCTCACACATTTCCTTTTCCAATCAACCAGTGAAAGGTTGGGACCTTGTATTAATTCCAATCGAAGGACAAAATTGTTTTTCTTTTAATTAATGATGCGATATAAAAGATAAAAACTACAATTTAATGTTTTTATAGTTGTGTTATCTCTGATTCGAATCGTTATATTTTTGTTTTTAACTGGTTATGGAAAAAAAAAAAAATGCATAAAAATTGGTACATATATATACAGAAAGATTTAGCGCAATTACACAATAATGGGGAAATTAAAAATGAATCATGTTTTGTAGAACAACCTTTTTGTTTTTGCATATTTTTTTTTTAATCAAGGGCATATTGTATTAAATATCCTGGTTACTTTTGTAAATGGTACTTAGTCGTTATTCCCGTACATTCTTGGCCTTGGAGCTTGGATGCAGGTGTAAAGTTCTATTATAAAGAATGCTGTAAAATAAAAGGTACCTATGTTACAAATTGTGCACTATTTCCTTTCATTTTGGGAATCTCGCCAGAGAGAGAGAGAATAAGCTTCTCCTTTACACGAAGAAGGTAGATTAGATTAGAAACAGGACAGGGCGAGCCTCATTCCACAGCGACCTACAAGACTATTGTCGATTCCCTTAAATTGTAGCACAACCTCCAGCTTCTCCTCCTAATCAGTCCTAGCAAAGCTGAAAGCGGCTCCGTCATGAAGCTCATAGCTTCGGGATTGCCTGTTCCCAATGGAAGAAACCTTATCCTCGCCAGGCCGGCGCACTCACAGAGGATGTGCGCCGGGGTTTCTTCCTCTACCTTGTAGAATCGGCATACAGCACTATCTGCAAGTTGTTCAGCCTACAATGCCCTGTTAGTAGACCCTTCGGGTATGGCTCAATAGATCTCTAGAAAATTTAGGCAAATGTCTCTTGATAAAAAGCTTTGCCTGCCTCTGTCTGGTGTTCTCTCCCACCAAAGCAGACGCTCCTGGACAAGTCGCAGAAGGGTTTGGAGCTTATAAAGGTATCCTGCGAACCCTTGCTAGGGCATCCGCCCTTTCATTGCCCAGAAACCCCGCATGTCCCGGCACCCAGGCGAGTGTCAGTTTATTCCAAGTATCCATCTCAGTTAGGGCAAATGGGTTATCCCACACCAGCCTTGAGACTATTTGTTGTGAAGAAAGTGCCTTCAGGGCTGCCTGACTGTCGGAGTATATGGCCACTCTTTTATCCACTATGCCTTACCTTATAATAATCTCCCTAGTGCAGAGTTGTAACGCCACGACTTCAGCCTGAAAGACCGTGGCGTACTTCCCTAGGCTGGCCTTAATCTTAACTTTAGACCTGCCCCCATAGACCCCGGAGTTTCGGATCCGTCTGTATTCCAGATCGAGTTACCGAACAGAGGGGGGATCACAGTCCCATTCGCCTCTGCTTCGGTGGGAAGAAGGTCGAAGGAAGAAGAAAGTCCAGCGACTAAGTTGGACTAACATTACTGTATGCTTGCCCTACTTAGAGTCGGGGCCCGTCTCGATCCAATATTGCGTCTATACAAATGATCCAAAATAAACTTCTAAGACTGGTGGCAATTTCTACCCCGAAACAACTACTACTCAGATCATTAGCTAAAC
This sequence comes from Triatoma infestans, assembly GCA_011037195.1. Classification (NCBI taxonomy): domain Eukaryota; kingdom Metazoa; phylum Arthropoda; class Insecta; order Hemiptera; family Reduviidae; genus Triatoma; species Triatoma infestans. The sequence goes on from JAAEAF010007262.1 coordinate 13,524, forward strand.
CCAAAAAAAATGGATTACACAGAAACCTCTAATTAAAAAAAAAAATGACAAGATTTTTTTATAAATATTATTTTATGTGTGACCGAATCACCGTCATCTGTACAGACAAATAATGGACAATAAAAACAGCATAAACAAGAGTCAAATGTTTACTTAAGGAAGTATTATGATCAAGACAAATTTTCGATATCGAATATAGTAAGGCAGCGCCATCTGTCTCAATCTCAAGAATACAGATTCTTCCCTCCCCCCCAAAACACCTAATATCAATTTTTGCGGAAACATAATTCAAACAAAAGTGATTGGCTTAACTTTGTATTAGTGTTGAATTGTACAATAGGTATTTCAAGTTCAAAGAAAATTGATGGACTTATCTTTCAAGAAAATCGTGTTGAACTGGAATAACTTTTCAGCTAAGTCGTACTTTTGTTAAAGATCCAAAAAACCTGGGGCCCTATAAGCCTCAGAAGCATGACCGCACAGAAGTTCGTTAGCGATATCTATTTGACAGATTCGATCGAATGCTATTGAGGCATCTATTTGGACCAGCCCATTGAAATGGCGTTTGGCAAAAGAGAAAAATATTAGGAATTATACAATCTTTAGATGAAGATCAAAAATTATCTTCATAAAAGGTAAAAGTATTGGCTGAAATGATTCAGGTTTCTACTGAGGATGGAAGATTGGTAGACTAAGAGAAAGTTTGGTAGACTAAAAGAATGATTTATGAGGAGTCTCGAGAAGAGTAAGGCAAAAAGGGCGTCCGTCCTAAGAATAGAGTAGGGAAATTCCGCAAAGGGATTTGAAAAATTTAAAAATTAGCCTGATGCACGCTCCTGACCGAGTGGTAGAGATGCTAGCGATTGTCGAGGAAGCCAAGGGCAGCCAAATATGCCAGCCACGGCAGCCAGTTGTGCCAGGAAAAGAAAAAGAAGTAGAGTCGCCGTTAGCAACTCTTTGACGGGTCACTAACGCTTTTCTAAGCAGTGTTACGCTCGGTTAAAATCAATCTTATCCGAAAGAACCTTTAATTATATCTTTCCGATGTTACTACGTCTGAAATTGGCCTAGGATGTAAAACAGGAATCACAAAATAGCGGTCTGCGACAGATTTGTATTCGGCGCACAGCCCCGATTATGTCCTGACTAAAAAAATCAATATTTATAACATCTTTAGGAGATTGAAATAGAAAAATCTGGTGTGAAACACTCACACAACTGTCTCTTACTCCAGTTCTTAAAATTATAATTGACAAAATTTTATAGTTTGTGTACTAATTTAAATGAAATTCGTCAAAAACTAAAAAAAAAAAAACTGTTCAGTAACAGCGCACTTCCGGTTTAATAATTTTCGTGAAACTCGGAAATTTGGCGAATCTATTTATTACTTATTAATTTTGTTTGGATGGTAGAATTGCACATGGCACTTTATAGAAAAGCATAACCCCCACCCGTCTGCTAAAAGTGCCCTTAAATGAATTTTACCAGAAAAAGGTTATAAATAAAAGTTGTAGATCCTTGTATGTTTAGTTTAAATAAGAAGTTTCAAGAAAATCACCGAAGCCATTTTTGAGAAAATCGCGAAAAAATGAAAAAAATCATTTAGTTAAGTGTTAAATTAAATGCTCTTCCGGTTATGCGATTTTTTTCAAACTCGGAATTTCAATTCTAATTGACAATTATTTCAATTGTAATTAACATTATTTAGATGATAGAATTGTCGAATAAACTGAAATAACACTTTAGATGAAAACCTAACCCTAACTCTCTCCAACAACTTCCCTTAAATGAATTTTTCCAGAGAAATGTTTCAAATAAAAGTTGTAGCTCGTTGCATGCGTCGATACCAAGTTTGAAAAAAAATCGTTGGAGCGATTTTTGAGAAAAACGCAAAAAAGTAAAAAAATCCAACTAGTAAAGTGATACTTACGGTTGAGGAATTTTGACAGATAACGTACTGTCAGATCCCATGGTGATAACTAAACGGAATAACAAGTTTCAACTTTCTACGGTTTTTCGTTTTGAGCTATGCTGT
>JAAEAF010007263.1:0-34160 GCA_011037195.1 Triatoma infestans
AATAAATTACATTATAGATATGAATAATTTATTAGACGTCATGTTATATTAGACGAGCTGTCTACTCTAGTAATAACTTCTCTGTCTCTCTTTCTCTCTCACTCTCACACACAAACACATACACAGCCATAAACACCTTTTTACTCTCTCTTACTTCCGGTAAGAGAATGTATTGCGAAAGTGTCGAGAGATTTTTTTTTCATCTTTATACCTCAAAAATTTTGACTGATAAAGTTGTGTCATAAATCTCGTAAATTTCCTTAATACAGTTTATTTATTTAAATGACCAAAATAAACATGAGCAACTTCATGTTAGCCCAGATTTATAGAGAAAATATGAATATTAATTAAATTTTTTTATAATTAACTCAATTAATTAAAAAAAAAAACTTACCAAGTATATACATCATTGTGAAACAATTATCAAAAGCCAATCCGACCATGAATCTGCACAGAGTGAAAGTCCAGAATGTGGTAGAGAAAGCCGTAAGTATGCCGCCGGCAAGTCCCACTAGGTTGGCACCAACTAATGCAGGAATACGTCCCCATTTATCTGCCATCCAGCCGAACACCAATCCACCAGTGATTGCGCCCAAGAAATATATTGACGATGTAGTGGATGGTAATGCTGCATTGTCGCATACCCAGTCCAACTGTGGAAAATTATTTGAAAAAATTATTAGTTTATAAATTATTGCAAAAAAAAATATAGGAAAAAATATATTATTGTGTTAAAAATATTCATTTTGAGGCTTAGTTGTCCTGAAATTATCAACAACACAATTTCATTAGATATTTTAATAGATGCCAGAAATTATATCAATAAATATAATTTGAAGAAAATTATGATTTGAAAGAAACAAATGCAAGTTGATTAGAAAACAGGAGTAAATCCAGGTAGGAGATCACCGTTGCAGAAGAGTTCATAGAACATAGTCACCTTTGTCTTTTTGCCCCTTCTTACAGGAGAGGATTTGAACTACCAAGAGAAGGCATTCTTTCAAGAGAGACAGTCAAAATTCTGCTTTAAAATACGACAGTCTGAATTAGACATTCAACCAGAACATTTGTATCAGAAATAGCTCACTTAATTTCAGTGCCAGTTATAAGAGTTTAGCATTTAATCTAGATAAAATAATTTGATTTTAAGCATATTTCGTAAGTTATGAAATGCTTTAAGAATGATAGTTTGTAAACGTTTTGTTTTTTGTAACTAAGTCTATCCAACTATTTAAGTGTGTGTCGTATACATACAATACTCCCAAACGTCCATACAAAAAACACCATTTATTGTTATAACACAAGATAAATTACAAAATACAACTTAGATAATCATTGTACTTCACCTTTTTTTTAACCCACAAAAGTTTCCTTTGTTCACTTTTTATACACTTTCCACTAACGTACACTTAATAAATAACAAGAAAACTCTCTCAACTCTCTGTGGTCCCACTATTTATATCGGTGGAGAATGGTTTGGAACTTTCTCAAACCTTCCAGAAATAACTAGAGCGCGTCGCCAGTGCTTCCTAGCGGCCACTAAGAGAACTTGAGGTTCCTATTTCTTCTCCTAGGTGGCACCGCCGGCTGCGTTACAATATTTATTTCAAAAACAAAAACAAAAAACAAATAAAATAAAAAAAAATGAAAGTGATTGGTGATGTTGTGTTTGTGGCGTAAGCGGTTTTGCAAAGGGGCTTGTGAGTGTGAATGTTTAAAGAGAGAGAAGTATTAGAAAATAAGCAAGACATCACCACAATAAATATATTATTCTCTAAATGAATTTAAATACTTTACAATATCAAAACAATATGCTTATTAAATCAATTATTTATCTAGATTAAATGCTAAACTTTTATAACTGGCACTAAAGTTAAGTGAGCGTTTTCTGATGCAAATGTTCTGGTTGAATGTCTAATTCACACTCTCCTGTTTTAAAGCAGAATTTTGACTGTCTCTCTTAAAAGAATGCCTTCTCTCGGTAGTTCAAATCCTCCCCTGTAGGAAGGAGCAAAAATACAAAGGTGACTAAGTTCTATGAACTCTTCTGTAACGGTGGTCTTCTACCTGGGTTTACCCTTTTTGCTAACCAACTTGCATTTTTCTTTCAACTCATAATTTTCTTCATATTATATTTATAGATATAATTTCTGGCATCCATTATAACATCCTTAACATCATTTACCTTAAGGAGATATTTCAACCCAATATAAAAAGTATCTTCAGGTGGTAATTAGTTCAGGAAATATTACATTTAAAGAGAAAGAAAATGAGATGAAAAAATTATTTTTACTGTACATCTCGAACAACAAAGAGATCAATTTCTCATAAACTTCACTTTTAAATTTCTCTTACTTTTGAAAGCGGAAATATTGCTATTTCTAAAATAAAGTTTCCATAGGAAATACATATTTTGATATCTATTGAATGTAAAAAATCTGGTGTGAAACACTCACACAACTTTCTCTTACTCCTATTCTCAAAATTATATTTGACAAATTTTATAGTTTGTGTACCAAATTTAATGAAATTAGTCGAAAACTAAAAAAAAACTGTTCAGTAAAAGCGCACTTCCGATTTACTAAATTTCTTAAAATTCGGAATTTCGGCCTTCTATTTAATTTTGTTTGGATGATAGCATTGTATAATCAACTATGATAGCATTTAGAGAAAAACAAAACCCCACCCTTTCCCTAAAAAGTGCCCCTTAAATGAAATTTTTTCCCCAGAAAGTTTAAATAAAGTTATAGCTCTTTGTATGTAGTTGATATATCAAGTATAAAAAAAAAAAATCGTCGGAGCCATTTTTGAGAAAATCGCAAAAAAGTAAAAAATACAATTAGTAAAATGGTACTTCCGGTTGAGGAATTTTGACAGATAACATACTGTCAGATCCCATGGTGATAACTAAATGGAATATCAAGTTTGAACTTTCTACGGGTTTTTCATTTTTGAGCTATGCTGTTCACATACATAATATACATTGTTTTGGACTCAGGGGACCTCAACCGGATATTTCCGATATTGAAAATTTGACACGATTACAATACTTCCTCTTACTGGGTGGTAAGAGAAAGTAAAAAAAAAATCTGGAAAGAACCACTCACACGACATTTACACACGAAAATGACAATTTAATGCCACCAATTCCGCAAAACAATCATTACTTTCGGAAACATATTCCAAATAAAAGTGATAGGCATTTATGTGTAAATATAGTAAATAAAAATAGAAGTTAAAAAAAAAAAATCGCTGCAGCGTTTTTTCAAAAAAATCGTGAAAAACTGAAAAAAAAAATATTCAATCAAAAGTCGCACTTCCGTTTGATACAATTTGATTGATACGTTTGTGTCACATGCCGTGTACTACCTAAACGAAATATCAAGACTGAAAACAACATGCGATTTTTCATTATTAAGATTATTTCATTATTAAGCTTAAAAACACTTCTTTCGTAATCGGATGACATCGAAACATTATATTAACAAGTGAAAATATAATTCCTTAAATAAATAATTACAATACTCTATGTAGAAGTAGAAGAATGTAAAAAGGTTTTTTTAGTGAATGTGGCATGTAAAACTCGTTTACAACCTAGAACCAAATTTAGTGTTACATAACAGATCGCCATGTCCCAAAATAAAAAAAGGTAAAAATATTTGAAATAAAGAGGAAACCGTTTTTGTTTTTTTTTATTATCAACATTACACTCAATGCCAAATTCAATCAAATAATAAAAATTAATACGTATAAAATACAAAAAAATTGCTTTCTCAGGTTTTCATTGGTTAAATAAATTTATATCTTTTTATTAAAAATATAATTGACAAATCTTACAGTTTGTGTACCAAATTTAACGAAATTCTTCGAAAATTAAAAAAAAAAACAGCTCAGAAAAAGCGCACTTCCGGTTTATTAATTTTCTTAAAACTCGGAATTTTGGCCATCTAGTTATTTCTAATTAATTTTGTTTCGATGATCAAATTGTATAATCAACTGTGATAGCTTTTTGAGAAAAACATAACCCCACCCCACCCTTAAAAGTGCCATTAAATGAATTTTCCCAGAGAAATGTTTTAAATAAAAGATGTAGATCATTGCATGTTTGGTTTATACACGATGTTTCAAGAAAATCGTCGGCGCCATTTTTGAGATAATCGCGAAATAGTGAAGACATCATTTAGTAAAGTTGTAAACGCACTTCCGGTTATCCGATTTTTTTTTTCAAACTCGGAATTTCAACAACACATTTAATTCTAATTAACATTATTTAGAAGGCAGAATTGTTTATAAACTGAAATTGCACTTTAGATGAAAACCTAAGCGCACCCCTCCCCCGGAAGTGCCCTTAAATGAATTTTTCCTGAGAAATGTTTCAAATAAAAGTTGTAGCTCTTTGTATATGTAGTTGATATAATAACAAGTTTAAAGAAAATCGTCGGAACCATTTTTGAGAAAATCGCAAAAACGTAAAAAAAAAACTAGTAAAGTGGTCTTCCGGTTGAGGAATTTGGCAGATAACGTACTGTCAGATCCCATTGTGATATCTAAACGGAATATCAAGTTTCAACTTTCTACGGTTTTTCGTTTTTGAGCTATGCTGTTCATACATACATACACATACAGAGACCATTTGCTAAAAACCACTTTTTGGGACTCAGGGGACCTCAAAACGAATACTTCCGGTAAAAATTCGATATTGAAAATTTGATACGATTACAATACTTAAAGTAAAAAACATCATGGCATCATGATTTTTCATATATGTTAATAGTATTCGCACTAATATGTGTTCATAAGCAGTTAATTAATCATATAATAGCTAAATAACGCATTGAGAAATCGGTTTATATAAAAAATCATTAAATATGGTACGTGATAGAAATATAAAATTGAAATCAATTCTCTCCACGAACTTAATAGCATTACTCTGATGATGGATAAGAATCCGAAACGAGTTAGGGGGGAAAAAAATAAGCAGATGATAATATCTCAGATAGAGTACCCAGGCTTGCGGACCTTGTGTAGTGGTTATGAGCATGGAGTTGTAACTGGGAGGTCCCCAGTTCGAATCCCGCGTATAACTTCTAAATTTTATATTGGTTTAAAAAATATTAATAGTAAAGTAGGTGCTTTCACTCCCGTCCACGACACCTAATTTGGTAGTTGGACGTGCGTTAAGCCCGCCTGAAAAAAAAATACTCCAAAAACTGAGCACTTTCTGTTTGTTCTTGTCACTCTTTCTTTTATTCTTTTGTCTCTTTGTAATTTACTAGTATTTTATGACGTTTCAACTGGACAAATCTGAATGACCTCGCTAAGAGCGCGCTAAAACTTCGCCGCAGTAAGTTGACGTATAATATAACCTTAAACAGAAATGTTAATTTTTTGAGATTTTTTTGTTTATATTTATTTAACTTATGTTTGTACTTATAATTTTAAAAAATCCAGTATTGTTGAAGGTTAAGTAACATTCTTAGGTCCCAGACCATTTGTCAGGGAAACCATGCAACCCAAAGGCCAAGTGTTTGACATATGGGGTGTGTGTTTTTTTGCGCGGACAGCACAAAAAGAAACAAAAAGGTGCAGACTTGAATGCCACTTGGGTATTCCATAGGGGATTCGATGCGAAAGTTTCGGAAATGCATTTTTTTTCGTGATTTTTACTTTCTCTTACTCTTACTAAGAGGAAGTATTGTAATCGGGTCAAATTTTCTATATCCAGTTTTCACCGGAAATATCCGTTTTAAGGTCCCCTGAGTCCAAAAAAGTGGTTTTTAGCAAATGGTCTGTTTTGTGTGTGTGTGTGTGTGGGTGTGTCTGTATATATGTATGAATGTGTGTGTGTGGGTGTGTATGTATGTGTGTGTGTGTGTGTATGCGTATGTGTATACGAACAGCATAGCTTAAAAACGAAAAACCGTAGAAAGTTGATATTCCGTTTAGGTATCACCATGGCATCTGACAGTGGGTCATCTGTCAAAATTCCTCAATCGGAAGTACCACTGTACTTGTTTGTTTTTTTACGTTTATGCGTTTTTCTCAAAAATGGCTCCGACGATTTTCTTGAAACTTGGTATATCAACTACAAAATACAAAGAGCTACAACTTCTATTTGAAATTTTCTCTGGGGAAAATTCATTTAAGGGCATTTTAGGGAGGGGTGGGGTTATGTTTTTCTCTAAAGTGCTATCATAGGTGATTATACAATTCTAGTCTAGGATAACCGGAAATGCGTTTACATTACCAATTTACTAAATGATTTTTTTCACTTTTTCACGATTTTCTCAAAAATGGGTCCGATGATTTTCTTCAAACTTGCATATAAACTAAGCATACAAAGATCTACAACTTTTATTTAAAACATTTCTCTGGGAAAAATCATTTAAGGACACTTTTGGAGGAGGATTGGGGGTTATGTTTTTCTCTAAATTGTTATCATAGTTGATTATACAATTCTATCATCCAAACAAAATTAATTAGAAATAAATAGATGGCCAAAATTCCAAGTTTCAAGAAAATTAGTAAACCGGAAGTGCGCTTTTAGCGGACAGTTTTTTTTTTTTTAGTTTTCGACGTATTTCATTAAATTTGTTACATAAACTATAAAATTTGTCAATTATAATTTTGAGAACTGGAGTAAGAAAAAGTTGTGTGAGTGTTTCACACCAGATTTTTCTTCATATTTTAAATTGAATATATATATATATAACGGCAAAATTATTTTTAAATTTTTCCATGAGAAGTTGAGAATTTATGTTTATTCTTAATGAATTATTTTATAAAAAATATAATGAACTTTTAAAATTATTTTCACCGTATTTATAATAGCGACTTAATAAATACAATTACGAAAAAACAGAAATTTCCTTTAATATTGGAGATAAATCATTAAGGGTCGAACCAATAAGACCCCGTAAAAAAACATACGACGATTTATACTCATGACAATGAAAATCACAAAATTATTAAATCGAATGAAAACATATTAATTAAAAGGTAGCTCTCCTCAGACATTCTAGTTGTTCATTAAAAAAACACGCTCAATTTTACTACAAAGGCTTGCTGCCCAACTGATGCATTCACTTGTCCTTGCGAGTGCTATAAAATTATTCTCGCTGATAAGTAGGTATAATATATAATTTATTTTGCCTTCATCATCTGTTTAAAAAAAAAAAAATTAGACTAGAACCAATTAAAGGAATAAAAAGTAATAAATATGAACATATTTTATTAATTTGAAAACAAAATATCAACACTTTAAATATTTTAAATGTATTTCCTAACGGAAACAAAACAAAAAAAAGATATGAATAATTAAATAAGCCTACCTAATATCCAATATTGTGGATTTAAGGATAATTTAATTATACCTCAATTATGCAAACAGCTCTATAGAAAAATTTAAATATAAATAATAATTAAATAATTCAATGGTGTTTAATGTTTTTCCTTATAGCTAGAATAATTTCATTCAACTATTCAAGATTTTTTTATTCACTTGAAATATTAAATTCAAGGTTCCATCCATAAACTTCGTCGTGTTTGTTTTAATTAGATTTGCTTTTTTTAACAAAACATGCATGCATTATTGTGTTTAATAATATCGCTTTATCTTTTCGTTTTTAATAATAATTGTAACATTCAATTATTTACGATGTTATTATTTAGATTTCAATGAACATTTTTCATTTTCTTCTATTATTATGTTAAACTAATATTAATGAATTCTAATAATGCGATTACCATTTTTATATATGATAGCTTTATATATTTGTAATAATTAATAAGAAAAAGAATCAAATGTTGAAATCGTTATCGAGAAAATCGCGCGATCCCAAAAAGAAAAATATTTAGAAAAAGGTGCAATTTTAATTTAATGATTTTCTTCGGTATTTTTGGAACACAATGTGATAAAAAGATGACTGAACCATACATTATACATAAGATGACCTATAAAGAGAGAAGAGCGTCATGTCGTAGCCTCTCCAAAAATCATACATACAATCATCCATTTTCACAGGATAAACTGTTTCAAATAAAATTTATAGAGTCTGATATTTTATCCATGGTAACATACTTTTCTTTTTTGTTCCTGACAGGATTCGGATTTTTATCCATCATCAAGAATAAAATTATCAAGTTTTTACTTCAATGTAATGTTTCTGTTGCAAACTATTATAATTGATCCTAAACGGAATGTCAAGTTTTCTGTTTTTTTTTTTTGCGTTTTCAGAGTTTATATTGTTCACATATAGACAGTCCATTTTCTAAAACGCTTTTTTTCTCACTCAGAGATCTCAAAACATGTATTTCCGGTGAAAACTTAAATCGAAAATTTTTGACACGTTTACAATACTTCCCCTCTTACCCGGAGATAGTGCTTCTAGTCTGGGTACCGGGTCACTTGGGAATTTTCGGGAATGAGGAGGTGGATAGTGAAATGTATTTCGTGTGGATGTGTGTTTGTAGTAGCACGAGCGGTTTAATGAAAGGGCTTGTATGTATGTTTGAGATAAAGATAGAAGTATTAAGAAATAATCAAAAGATCACACTGTTTTTATTCTCTCAGTGAAATTAAGTTACTTTAAATTATCACAATAATATGCTTATAAGTATACTGAAATTAATTGGAATAAACTCTTATGTTATAACTTAAAACTGGCACATTCCTGGTGTGTTCTCCTTGGTGTCTGAAACGAATGTTTTTAATTGTTCGTACATCCTGCCCTATAAGAAGAGCTTCAACTTCAGGTTTCATGGAACCTTTTCCAGTAACTCGTTACTATTCTATCCTGCGTGTCTCCTTTGCAACGAGGCTCAATTTTATCCTAATTTTGATATTCAAATTTAAAATAGATATAATTTCTTACATTCCATCACATAGGTTTGCCAAATTAACGCCTTCCTCTCTCTCTGTCATTGGTCCCGAGCCTGCTGTTGGCGTGTCTTCTGGCAAATGTATGTCAGGCTTCTAATCATGGACAGCTTCACAGCATTCATCCTTATGGATGAGCTCAGTTGGTTCTCGGCAATAAAAAATGCTCATCGGGGGTCCGGACAGGGCTATTAGTGAGACGTTGCTGTACCTTTCACGGAACTCTCTCAGGCATCTGGTTGGAGACCTTACTGGACATTGTGGTTTAAGGAGACATCTATACGTAATAGGGTTCATGCCGGATCCATTTTTGTAGAGTCTGTGAGACAGAGGAGGAAACACCCATCCATCTTATGACAGATTGTCTGGGTTGTGAGGAGATTAGGTTCAAGACCTTTGGTCGAAGCAGTATGTCTGTGGAAGGAGCTTAGGCTATTTCCCCTTTAGGTTATTGTCCGATTTGTTCGGACTGCGGTAGATTAGACCCGGGGGCTGCATATTTGTTCTAGACCCGGTTTGTTGTTGTTTTTCTTGGGGAGATTATGGAGCCCAGTGGGGGTTTTGGATAGCGTAGGGTTTGGTCCCTCCCCACAGACAAATAATAATAACACCCAGAGACAGAGTAAAGTAGAAACAACAGCTCAAGTGAGTTTAGTTAAAATTGACTTACATCCTAGACATCCTAAGAATTTTCACTTTAATTTATATGTATTGAAGAAAATTGAGATGTTTTATTGATGTTTTAGTGTTATATTGGTGATTATTTGGATTCCATTTAAGAAAACTCTAAAACTAAACCCACGACGCTGATGCAACGAATCCTTGTCACAATGGAACACAACCATATAAACCGGAGATCGCGGTTTGCTTTAAATTTCGGATACTATCTACACGCACATAAATACTTTATAACTTCTAATTGAAACATTTAACTGGGGAAAAATTGATTTTGGGAAGGGTTCTGGATTTTTGTGGAAAAATAGCGTTAAGCTTTCCTCTTAAGTACTAAAGTACCATTTATTGTATGGTTCTACCACCTACATACAACAGCAGAAGCATTCCTAGAAAATTTGAAGAAAATCGGTTAACCGGAAGTGTAAAACTGTACGTGTCGTGTTAGTGACGATTCGCAACCGTTATATACTATTTCTGATTACACTATTACAAGACCAACCGCAATGAACTACCAGCCATTATCTAAGTAGAAGCTGGACTTTTAACCCACATATTATTATGATTCTATCATTCTAAATGCATCATTAATAAAGTTGTAAAAAGTCCCAAGTTTTCAATGAATTTTAACGAGGTGGCATTTAAACAATTGTAGTAAGCATAAATTGTTTTATTTACACTAATTTTTATTAATTAATTAATTAATTTTTATTTGAATCAAAACATAGATAATAAGTTTCCAGTTTAAATATTTTTATTATAAAAATTAATTCTCCTTATAATCAACAGTTTAATGTACGACCTCCACAACTTTACAAAACAAACACAAGACGGAAAAAAAAAAACTATAAAAACAGTACTGTCAGGTAATAATAACTACTAGTATATGTATTTATGTGCATGGAGTTTGTGGTTATAATAACAGTTATTCCATTAAGTACATAATTACTAGTTGTGGTGAGAATTATCAATGTCAGCTTATAAATTTATTAATTATATATACGATTTTTATCTTAGTTGAAATTATATTAGTCATACTAATCTCTTTATCGCAATTAACCCCCCCCCCCCCCAACATTTACAGCAACAGTATTGTAAACAAATTAATAAAAAAAAATAATAATATAATTCTAGCTTTAAATAAAATAAGCAATTATATTCTTAGTTTTGTTTTGTTTTTTAATGCTTAAACCTTGTACAAGCAAGATATGTTGACCATTTCCGAAGCTTTTGTCGTTTCCTGTTCATGTTCAACCCGCAATTTGGATATGTAAACCGTTTTATAATTTCTTTTTTTTTTTTTGCATTGATCCGCATTTCAAGGCCTCAACACATACCAAATTCTGCCTTGCCATAGATCATAGCGGTAGATAAAAATCATACTGTTCACTATTGACTCATAAAGATACAGTGGTTGTATGAAGAATGAGCCAGGGATAGATGGCTTAAAAAGTTTATAACTTACATCCCAGAAGAAATAGAAAAAAAAGGGTCGTTCAAGAAAATGCTGAATAGCAGATGCTGAGGAAGGACTGGGAATCATTATTCCTGAGAAACATAGATATCTGGTATGATCTACGGTTGTTTAAATGGAAAAACAAATACTGTTAATAATTATGGAACTAACAACAGGAGTACCGTAACTTATACAAAAATGGGTGCGTATACCACAATTAAAAAGGGACAACTAACGAATCATGCGGAATTTAGATAATTGACTAAAAGCGATTCAATTTCGTCCCATTATAATATTGAACAAGAAGTTTCCCTATTTTTAAAATTAAATTAATATTCTACAGAAGATAAGACAGACTTGAGGAAGTTGATGAATTGTAAAATTGTTCATAATATGCTTCGTTTTGAAGCACGATTATCTGATGATTGTTAATCAATTAGTGTGGTTTATGGTAGCAATTTGTAATTAATGATTTCATTCAAGAGATAAGATAACATATACTATATTCTAAATAATTGTAGTTTAGTTCATGAAGTGGCTTATTGACACTTAATTTAAAAAATAATGAGATATTAATTAATTTTTTATAAGATGTACTCACTTCTGTTGCTATAGTCTTGTACGGTACATCTGTATAATTATATTCCCAGCCACTATCGCACGGCTTTGTTGGCCATTCTGGATCTGATTGACTCAATCCTCGTGCTAACACATCGGTCCAATTTGCCACATAAACTCTGCATTTTTCGAAACTACCGTCAGGTAATTGTGGAATACTCAGTAATCTGTAAACAAACAAAATATTTTATATATTATAGCGTAAAAAGAATTTATTTTTTAAAAATTTATTTTCTTTTATTTAACATTTACTTAATCATATAATACACATTATACTTAATAGTATAATATGCAAACAAGTTAAAACGAGGTATATCTTGATAATTATTAAATGGCGAGAATATCTTGAACCACATTGGGCAAGATGTTGTGTGTGTGTGTGTGTGTGTGTGTGGAAGTCTCACAAGCAGTTGCCTACGAGGATTAGAGGGAAATATAGTTCAGAATAAGACAGCTGCTAGACGATTAAAATGTAAAGATATTTGTTGTGGACTTTTTTTTTTTGAAGGGGGGGCCAATGCACTGCGACCTTTTCCGGTCTATTGTGCTGTGTCCCCTGGTTGCCGCAGGCTTGCCCACAGCACCCGAGCAGATGTCCCTGCTGAACATCCGTTCTACAAAACTTCCTCAGGTTGAGATCCCTGAGGAATCCCAGTTCCCTGACAGGCTCTAGAGAGGATATATCCCCCTCCTCCACCTCGGCTACCCAGGTTCTGAATCTTCTCTGAGTGGCATCCTCGCAGTCTGTTAGGAGATGTAATGGAGTTTCCTCCAGCTCCACACAGAATCTGCATGAGCTGTCACTTTCCAAGCCCAGCTTCACCAGGTGTCCTCTAAGTCGGCAATGCCCCGTGAGGAGCTTGTCCTTGCTCAATCCGATGCAGGCCTCTGATCTCCATTGGTTATAATTTCCCAAGCAGATCTTGGCCTGCCGCTAACTGGGGAGGGAGTACCAGAGTTGAGAACTCCTCGTCTCCTCCTCCTTCCTAAGTTCCTCCAACAGAAACTGGTCGCTGACCCCACAAAAGATTCTGGCTCTAGGAGCAGAGTCGTAGCGCCTACCTTGGCCAAGGCGTCGGCCGTCATCTCATTCCCTTCAATGCCAACATGCCACGGCACCCACCAAAGGGTAACTTTATTCCTCCTGCCTAGGTTATTAAGTTTATCTGCGCATTCCAGAACCATTTTAGAGTTGATGACTGATGCACTCAATGCTCTAATGGCTGCTTGATTATCGGAAAGGATGACAATCTCCTGGTTCCTACATCCTCTATCGAGGTTAAATTGTGCACATCTTTCAATAGCGTATATCTCCGCCTGGAAGATGCTGGGAAATTTACCCATGGGTTCCGAGTGCTTGATCCTTGGACCAACCACCCCCGCCCCAGTCCCCTCGAGGGTCTTCGACCCATCAGTATACCATTTAATGGCATGTTCCTTGATGCCCAACAGAGCGGATCTTTCGCTCCACCCACTTTTGGTGCTTTGGTGGACCTGTAGCCTGATAAATCCATCTCAGGCCTAGAAGAGACAGTCTGCTTCTTGTGGGGGGGAGAGTTCCAAAATTTTCGATTTAATTTATAGACAAAGTATTTTCATTTATTTGGGTTGATTTTTATTGTCCATTTACACAACACAGAATGTCGTGGGATTTCAGTATGTGCGGAGTTAAAGTAATAATTTTAATGAATTGATCTAAAACAAATGTTGGGCAAATTGTCTCATTTCTCAAGAAATTTTGAATTTAGGTTTCTTCTCTTTCAGTCAGTATGGATACGAAACTTTAAAATATTTCCAGTTCCAAGCATATAAATTTGTTACATACTTAAAGAAAAAAATCGTTCAAAAAAACAATTCATTCCTTTTCAACTAATAATCCGAAAGTTAGGTAAAAAGTAGAAAACATAAAGCTAGCACAAGTTAACAAAGATTTTAAAATGAAACATTTACAACTTTTTTAAGAAAGTTATCGTTTGTTTAAACAGCACATTTAAAATTAATATCCTAGCATTGTGGTACGGTCGAAAACGACAAGATTGTTCTCAAACTTATTAATTATAAGTGTAACTTATTACAAAACATCTGGTAGTTTTTATGTAGCGAATAACGCAAAAGGATTTGAACGACATGACGATCTGTTTGAATAGGTACTGCTGCTGAATAGCGATGAACACTTGCTTGTTTTTACTGTGACTGTTTTAAAACTGTTAACTCTTCAGGAAGTTGTTTAAATATTGTTCTTGTCTTGTTAAAGATCTGTTAAAAATTAAATAAAAACTGTATAATCGCTTGCCTTTTATTCAGCCAAAATTATCCCTTTTCTAATTTGCTAATGGGAAGAAGTTTTGTCTTCATCAGGAATGTTATGGTGGAGGTATTTGCAGACGTTATGTGTGACGAGTATTTGTGGCATAGATGTTCTAGGTGGTTTGTAAGGGGGATAGCTGTAGTGGTAGTAATGTAATTCCAACAAATCATTATTTCAATTAGTATAAATTACTAAAATATTCACAACAAAATTTGTCCCATTTTATTAAAAATGCTACTTTATGTAACATATTTTAAGTTTTAACCGATTCAAGAAGCAGAAAGATATCTTTAAAAGTCTATAGACTGGGCTACTATGTTACTAAATCAATACGAGAGAACGATAACTTTGTAATTTTATAAAATAAACCTAAACTTACAATTCCACTTTTCTCCTAAATTTATTAAGAAATCAAGCGAAAATGTATTAAATTATGAAGGATAACATCTTTATGAAGGGGATACAGTATTTTTGTTCATTCATCTGTGATATATAAGTGGAGAGATATGGATAAAATATGTAGCTATATATTAACATTCTAAGCAAATTTCAATATTCCAGTCTCCATAAGAAAAAGATTGTCGATATTTTTTCGTTTTTAAAGATCAATATTTTTTTTTAGTTTTTCCAATTTTCCGAAATGCTGATGAGAATCTTCCTCTTGCTCCTTCCTAAGAAAGACATCGGAATCCTCATTTCTTTATTATCCAACATTTCATATCTTTTCCATACACCTTGACTTCATTGATGGTCCTCTGTTTGATAAATGCTTGCTCACAGTATACCTATCACTGTACCAGTCAGTATTTTTCTCCTCAATTTTTTACAGCTCTGCTTTTGGAGCTTCTATTTCTGAGGCCTCTTTATATGTGGTTCAAATTTCCACTCTTTATAAATAAATAAATAAATTGGACATAGGCTTGTCCCATCATCACCAAATAAATAGCGGAATAAAATGCGATTTTAAAACTATTTATGGACTAAAAATAATTTATTTCTGATTTAACAAATTGTTTTCCTATTGGAAGTTCTTAAAATTTTTGATTAATTTAATAGAAAATGCTATTTAGAAAAATCTAAAGAATAAACGTCTCACTGTTTCCAAATTCATCCGCTAGATAGTGTTCGTAGCACAGTTATAAACTAATCAAGGGAGTAAATAACCGATGGCTCATATTGCTAGCCTGAGTCGTTGTAAGTACTACTTAAAAAGCTGACAGTATGACGGGGACCATAATGATAATTTTGAATAATCATTCCTTTTTTAATTTGTATAATAAATGAAAAATATTTTACACATTCACATTTCACGATATCGCCAGATAATATGGATGCATTTTCTTCTATTTAAATCTTAATGAGCGAGAATTACAAACCGATACAATCTAGATTATGGCTGTTTGGTCATTTACAAATGACTGTTTACTCCACAAACTGGTTTATAATTGTATGTCTTGTACTGTCAAAAATTAGCAATTCAATAACATCAATAATTATTGGCGGTTACTATAGGCGTAGGGATCAAGGTGTTGGCAGTATTTTGAAAACTTTAACCTTTCGGCATTTATTAGTGGTGCTTCTTGGACGCTGCTCTACTTTAATTAGAAAATAGGTGAACCCGAAAAAAACAATTGCAATTGCAAGTTAATTTATATTTATGAATTTCTTAAAATCACTTTCGAAAATAGGGTCAAGGAAACGTAAAAATTACAATTTTTTAATTCACAATTTTATTTTAATTTTTAATTAAATGGTCCGATTATTAGAAAAAAAAAGTTGATTGGACCTATAGTTCTTAGGAAATTGCCCAATCCTGCACTAAATTATTAAAATGCAACAGTTATATATTTTTATTTATGCAAAAAAATAACAATAAATTTCTGTCCATAAATATGTTTTTTTTTTAATGTATATTTAACTTTTATTTTTTGCTTTTAGTTTCATCGTCTTGATGACGAATAAGAAGGGCATTTTATTGAATTCTTGTCTGTTTGCTTATATCAAAACCATGCCAAAGCCAATTATAAAATTCAACAAATAATTAGTGTTGATTCAAAATTACCCAGAAGAAACACAACAAAATGCCTTGTAGAAAATTTATCGCAATATGACCAAACCCCCAACCAGAAAAAAGTGAAGAAGTTTCAAACCAAAGATTCAGGATTTTTTTGGTTTCCCAGCTGACTGTTTTATTCCAAAGTTTTTACGGATAAAAAGGTTTCATGGGTAGAAACTAGAACTTCATTTATTTTTCATTTTTGCTGTTAAAAACAACTTACAAAACTAAAATAATGGAGCTAAAAATGTTTTTTTTAATCAACTGTCGTTATTGGCTTTCTCACTATTGTCGTCAACACAGCTTAGTATAGTGTGGCTTGATTCTAGAGAGAATATCCTTTTAGTTCACTTCTCACAACTAGCAGTGCTGCATTTGTGTTAGGGTGGTCCGCATCCATTTCTGCCATCCGGCACTATATACTGATTGAAGAATCTATTACAAAGATTCTGTGGAAGTGTTTGTTCATATAGTAATGTCCAGCGGCCAACACATGGTATAGCGCACTGCCGCAAAAGCAGGTCACTTTGAAGTCCACCCTGAGGGCAATACAAGATGGCCCAACGTTTACTCTCGGAACGCCCCTTAATGAATCAATAAAGGGGAACACCCCTTTCTTTGGACTCATTAGCCACTTGTTTTGCAGTATGGAGTGAAATTGGCCTATTAGGCTGATGTACCACCTTTGACGAAAATTTGTAAAATTCCATGTTTATTACAATTGGATATAATTGTGCTGCATCTTTAATAAGAGATCGAAATGTTTCTAAATTTGGCTAGCATCAGGCAATTTGTTAATTAAGTCCACCCTGTTAATTAAGACCTATTTTACTGGGTTACAATCATGATTTCTTTTTATTTATTTATTTATTTTTTTTTATTTATTTAAGGCGGTCAACATCTATGGCCACTTAGCGCCCAGAACCTTCTCAGTGCACTGCCGGCCACCAGACAGTGTTCTCTCGTTACAGACAACCCTGTCCATCACCGGTTCCTAGGAAGAAAAATTCTAAGGGCAGCACACCTGGACTCGAACCTCAGAGTCCAGTACGCTAACCACTTAGCTATTCCCTTCCCTTATGATTTCTTGTTGAGTTTATAAAATCAATACACCTGTTTGTTATCTTGCAGAGTGAAGCAGCCTCTTAGATAGTATAATAACATGCTTTAGTATGAACAATCATCAGATATCTTTCTCAAACCTTCACTTCACCCAGCGAACTACATAATGGCCTCCAAACAGTTTCTATCCCTTCTTCATCCCTGAATCTTACAAAAATTCACTCAGCACAAGCATTATTTCATTCTAGGCTGGCCATTCTTAATATCCTTCTCTTTTCTTCTCTCTAGAGATTGTATTGTTAATCATGATTAAAATTATAATATAGCTCTAAATTCCCTCAGCCTTAAACTATGTCTTGCAGAATTTGCGGTGAAATTCGTTCCCGAGCCATAGAGAGAAATATCAGCAAGAGTGAACAAATAACCAATTTGACCACCGGCCATTTCGGCCTATCCTCAGCATAAACATGAATTCACAAAATCTACTTCCATCTTCTTCTGGATCTTAGCCTCTCGTTTACCGTGAATAGTGTTTACTATACAGTGCTGATTCGTTGCTATTTTACCAAATTTTCTCTTAGGTTTAACCCAATTCTATACCCTCCTAATGTTCCAATTACACTTCTCGGTTATTTGGGACCATATAATCATTTCTTTCAAATACCTTGTCCATTCGGTAATTGTTTTATACTTCTTATGTGTAGTTTTCATCCAATGCAGTTTAGCTAACCAATTCTATAAATTTTCTTCAGTTTATTTCAGATTCTATTTAAATTTTAAAATAGAGAAAAATTCTGAAGCTCTTACTCCTTAATACCTCGCTTCCTTATTATTTTATAATCCACAGGTGGTCTAATTTAGTTCTTGTAATATAAAATTTTTCTAAATTATAGTTAAATTATTGTAAAATAACACATACCTAACACTGTTATTAATTTCTAAGAAAGGAGAAATAACTTTAAAAAAGCAGATACAAATAAATAACAGATTCAATTTTTTTTTTGTTTAAATGTTATAACATCAAGGTTGATATTGAACCTTGTAGAGTTTACATTTAGCAGGTGGTTTACAGGTGCATTTTATTACCAAATGAAAAAAACAAGCCCACCCCCACCCCTCCAAAAGAAGAGATACCTATATGATTTTTAGTAAAGTAAAATAAGTACCGTCAATTCTTTTTTAGACGAACTTTATGTCCTTCTACAGGACAGATCATATTATAAACATTTATTTAAATGTTATTAATTTTGTTTTTTAAATTATTTCTTGGGGGGTTTTTAGTAATAGACTACTATACAAAAACTTAGGAAATAAAAATATCTTTAACTTGATAAAATTTTACTTGTAATTGTTGCGGTGCTTGGTTTCGCAGAGCTGGAAAGCATCAGAGACATTTTCCGTGGTCATCGACCGGCCATCGTATCGAGTTCACTGACGAGTATGACAGCAGTGGAGTTTACGAGTTAAAATGCGGACTGTGACAACATTTACGTGGGGCAGACCGGCAGAAAAATCAAGGAACGATTTACCGAACATATCAGATCATACAAGTAAAACAAAGTTAACTCAAATTATGACCCAATCATCTAAACACTAACAAACACAAACCGGATGACATCACGACCACGATGAAGTTAATACATTCTGGCCACAAAGGACGACGACTTGACATAATAGAACAATTCGAAATATATAAACACAAGACACAAAACTTAATAAACGAACAGACAAAATTTGCCACTGAACCATTATTCAAAACACTCTTCCCACAATAGCAACAGAAACGCAATTACATTATACATGCACCAAATAGTTCTTACACAGATTTTAGTTTTAGGTTTAGTTTTAAATCTGCTAGTTATATATGCATTTAAAAAAAAAAAAAAAAAGTGTGCGTATTTGGGTGATGTATGATGCATGTGAATGTTGTGTAAAAAGGTGATATGTTGAGTGTATTGCATAATAAAAAACTTAATCATAAAAAACCATATTTAGGTATTTAGGTTTTAAATGATGTTAGTTTAAATCGCTATTTAATTTAATTTAAATTTATTTTATATATTTTATATTTTATTTTAGTTCGTTAATTGTAAAGTAAATCTCCCTCCAACAACAGAGTTTAAAAATTAGACCCCCACGTGTTGTGTCCATTGTAAGGAAAATTTGCCCTTTAACAACCCAAACACGTGTTTTCCTAAACCAGCTGACCTACCCCTTGACCTAGTTAAGAGTTTAGTTTTAAATACAGTTAAAAAAACACAGTCAGTGTGAAAACTAACTTTGCTCTGTGCAAGACTGTGTTGTAACACTGTCTGAAAAGCGCATCCTGAAGATGGGCAAACGCTCGAAACCGGTCGATGACCACAAAATGAAGCAGGCTACCACGGAAAATGTCTCTGATGTTTTACTTGTAAACTTAGAATGATGATCATACAATCTGTTGGGTTTAGACGGTCACTCCTCCTGAGATGGACTATTGGTCAAGGGCTACATATTCAGGCTACACTTTGATCTTAGCCAAAAGGCCGAAATTATTTATATATGTATTAACATTTATGTGTATGGTATCAGCTAAATAGGAAGATACTTTGATTTTTAACGGAGATTTATTTACGTTCCTTTATATAAATTAGCGTTGCTATAAACAAATCATACAGTAAGATGTAAGCATAAATTCAGAAATGGTATTTTCAATAATTGTAGTAAATATACTACTGCCATGCCTAAGTAAAATCACCGAACGTATTATTCTAAAGAGACTCAGTTCATTTATTGAGGACAATAAGCTAATTTCCTGTGAACAGTTCGGATTCAGAGCTCATCACTCCACCACTGCACAACTTGCCAGGGTCACAGACCTTATTGAGCATAATTTCAATTTAAATAAGCACACCGGTATGGCGTTAATCGATGTAGAGAAGGCGTTTGACTGTGTGTGGCATAACGGTCTAATTTATAAGTTGATCAACTATAAGATTCCCAGATACCTTGTGTATGTATTGAAAAGTTATTTGGAGAACAGAAAATTCAGTGTAACAGTTGGTAGTTGTTCCTCAGATTTCAGACATATTTCAGCTGGAGTCCCCCAGGGCTCTGTTCTGGGGCCAACACTTTTTAATTTATATATTGACAACCTCACTAAACTAAAAGTCAAAGCCAGTTGTGCTCTCTATGCCGATGACACAGCTTTCTTTATATCGTCCTTCAGAGTTGATACAATCACCAACCACCTCACAATAGCATTAGAAAAAAGTTTTAAATATTTTAAAAAATGGAGGATAAGACCCAATGAAGCGAAAACTGAAGTTATTCTGTTCACACGTAGAAGGCCTGTTATCAATAAATTTGTTAAAATTAACGCCAGCTCACTTCCCTGGAAGAAGGAAGTGAAGTATCTTGGTCTAGTACTTGATTCTAGACTAACTTTCACTAGACACATAAATACAGTCAGCGATAGGTCATTGGGTCTTATCTGTAATTTATTTTCTCTACTAAACAGGAACTCACAACTGAATATTTATAATAAAAAATTATTATACTATTTATACATTCGCCCTGTATTACTATACGCTGCTCCGGTCTGGTCTAACACCTGTGCTACTGAAAAATTTATAAAATCTTGTACACTCAGCGTACACAGTCACATTAATACCATTGTTGATTATAATATAGAGACAATGAAGTACAAAAGATACAAACATAAGCGTTTGAAGCATGTTTTGCTTTGAGTCAACTTCATGTTAAGGTTTTTTTTTTGTTTTTTTCCTTAATTTGTAAAATTTGAATTCTTTTAATTTTAGTTTCATTTGTATAATGTTTTGTGTATATAGGCAGACGGCCTGAAACACTTGATGTAAAATGTACCTGTATATATGTAAATAAAATCTTTTTCAATTTTCATTTTCAATAATTTAAAAAAAAAAAAAATCTATATTAGTATATTATATAAATGTAAACAGGTAAATGTTTATTTTGATTTCAATTCATGAAGAAAAGAATGTCTTTATTTTATTATTGTTTTGTTCACTGAACTCTTGCTATTAAAATTATTGTAATTTTAAAAGCAATAAATAAATTTTGAAATTTTTTTTTTTTTACATATTCAGGCTAAACAACAGGAAAATTGAAGTAGTTAAAAAAAAATAATGGAGGTAAAATGTAATATTTTCCGATGATTAGAAAAAAAAAGATTAATGATTTGGATAAGTTTATAGGATGTACCAGCAGGAAAATACGTAAACAAAGTTGGAAATAGGAAGTGGAAAGTGCGGAGGTTCGGTGGAATAACAAACAAGCCTCGAAAAAGATTTTTTAGAGGAAAGGTTTATATGACAATGGTCTTCGAGCAGAGGAAACAACTAATAGGAAATTCTTGTGGACTCTCGATAAGAAATATTCCCTTGAGGAAACAGTAATAAAATAGAAAGAATTATCTATTGTGGTTAACAAGTCCTCTTTCTCTCGAACACATACACACACACACACACAAACACACACACACACACACTTTATCACTCCGTAACATCCTCCTATATCCATGTTATATACATGTCACGATTGGTTAAATATCTTCTTCTTTTTTCCCCCCCTCCTTTTTCTTGTTTCTTTTCCGGGGAGGAGAGGTTATCATTGTTTACCCATTGTTATTCTTTCAATTATTATATTATTGAAACAAAATAGTTAGAAATGCGAATTGTTCACCACATAGTTCTTGTAATCTGTAATGACTCAACCTGCAATTATGGGTACAATGTTGTATATAATCAGTATATTTCATTTATGACTACAATATATGATGACGATCATTTTTATAAAAAAAAAATTATAATCTCTTTAAACTAACTACTATAAACAAATATTTATATATTAATTAACCTTTAGCTGTATTACAGCATGAAAAATGTGCATTATCTTTATTACTTTCTCTTACTCCTAGTGACAGGAAGTATTGTATCGTGTCGAATTTTCGATATCGAGCTTTCATCGCAAATATCCGCTTTGAGGTCCCCTGAGTCCAAAAAAGTGGTTTTTAGCACATGGTCTGTGAGTGTGTGTGGGTGTATGTGAACAGCATAGCTCAAAAACCGAAAACCGTAGAAAGCTGAAACTTGATATTCCGTTTAGGTATCACCATGGCATCTGACAGTGGGTCATCTGTCAAAATTCCTCAACCGGAAATACCACTTTACTTGTTTGTTTTTTTTACATTTTTGCGATTTTCTCGAAACTTTGTATATCAACTATACATAGAAAGATCTACAATTTTTCTCTGAAACATTTCTCCTATAAAATTTATTTAAGGGCAGTTATAAGGGACGGGAGGGGTTAGGTTTCATCTAAAGTGCTATTTCAGTATATTAAACAATTCTATCATCTAAATAGTGTTAATTAGAATTAAATATATTGTTGAAATTCCGAGTTTGATAAAAATCGGATGACCGGAAGTGCGTTTACTTTACCACTTTATTAAATGATTTTTCCACTTTTTCGCGATTTTCTCAACAATAGCTCTGACGATTTTCTTTAAACTTGTTATATCAACTACACATATAAAGAGCTACAACTTTTATGTAAAACATTTCTCTAGAAAAATTCATTTAATGGCACTTTTAGAGGAGTGGTGGGGTTATGTTTTTCTCTAAAGTGCTATCATATTTCATTATACAATACTATCATCCAAACAAAATTAATTAGAAATAAATGGATGGGCAAAATTCAGAGTTTCAAGGAAATTAGTTAACCGGAAGTGCGCTTTTACTGAACGGTTTTTTCAGTATAAAATTCGTCAATTATAATTTTGAGAACTGGAGTAAGAGAAAGTTGTGTGAGTGTTTCACACACCAGATTTCTTTTCTTTTTTCTCGAAGCTCTATTCTTGATTTTATGGAACATTTATGTGGAAAAATTTTTATTTAGATAAAAAATGTATTCTACTTAAAAACTAAAAATCGGATAGGATTAAATACTATCAAAGTTATTAAATTATCTAAATAATGTTTTCTAATTAATTCAATTACATTGAATATCTTATATCAATCAAGCAGTCCCATCTGTAGACGAAATGATCGGATAGGGCTCTGGCCACATTACTTATTAATGGGATAAGGCTGATGTAAG
Organism: Triatoma infestans; assembly: GCA_011037195.1. Lineage (NCBI taxonomy): Eukaryota > Metazoa > Arthropoda > Insecta > Hemiptera > Reduviidae > Triatoma > Triatoma infestans. The sequence continues at coordinate 23,168 of JAAEAF010007263.1, forward strand.
TGTGTATTTCGGAAGCATAATGGGCCCTTGAGGCCTAACTGCATCAACTTCCTTTTGGAGCCACTGAGATCTATGATAGAATAGAATGTAGGTATATATATATATATGTAAGAATGAACAGCATAGCTGAAAATGCAAAAATCGCAGAAAGTTCAAACTTGATATTCCAAGTGAAGTATCGCCATGGGATCCGACAGGAATTTATTTTTGTCAAAATTCCTTAACCGGAAATACCACATTACAGAAAGGATTTTGGAGATTTATCTTTTTTTTGCAATTTTCTCAAAACTGGCTCCAACGATTTTTCTGTAAACTTAGTATATCAAAAGCAACAAATCTGATTTGATACATTTCTCAGGAAAAATTCGTTTAAGAAAGCTTTTGAGTGAAGAATAGGGTTATGTTTTCCAATAAATTGCTATTTAAGCTTATAATACAATTCTATCATCTAAATTAATATTAACTAGAATTAAATATGTTGCCAAAATCTTGAGGTTGAAGAAAATCGCTTGAGCGAAAGCGAGCGTTTTTACAGTTCAGTTTATTCGATTTTCTCCACTTTGAACAACGAAGTTTTCATTAAATTTGATATACTAACTTTGAAAAATTCATTCAATAAAGTGTTACTTCCGGTAAAAGAATTTTGTTGGACAGAAATCTTTCTTTATTAAATATACTTATCACTATCACGTATCGCGTTACTCATGTTATGTTCAGAGTAGCTACTCGCTCTAGGCAAATCAGAGCACGACATGACTACCAGCTTAGGCAATAAGAGCTGTCCAATTCCCAAGGTGGGAGGCCTGAATTTTATAAACGTGTGTCTAAATTCGGAGTCTAAATCATTCTTTTAAACTGTCTTTCACAAGACGATTAGTCCATAAAAAGTCTTCAACGAATCAATAAGTCTACAACGAAGTAGTCGTCATACTATTAATTATAATACAACAATCTGGAATCATCAAGAATAAACAAGAAGTTATCTTTGGCCAACATTCTCGCTAGGCGCTCTCACAACCTTAACCTTTACTCTACAATAATTTTACTGTAGAGGTTATGAACATGAGCTTGTAATTGAGAGATCTCCAGCTCAAGTTCAGCGTTTAACTGCTAAATTTATTTATTTTCAACAAAACAATTCAAAAAACTAGTTTTTCGGACTCAGGAACCTCAACGTCCATCAAGAACACAATACTTCCAATAAAGTAATTATAATGGGTATGAGAAGGAGAGAACTGGGTTTGGAAGATAAATCAACTGGAAATGATGCTGAACACTGTATAATGAGAAAGTAATACAAACTGCCAGGACTTTACATGAATATAGAAAATGGTAGCGAGAGATTTAGAATGAGTGAAGAGAAAGATAGTAGCTGGTTTTTGACTCGTTGTTAACTGTTGTATGACTGTTCTAAAGACTGTCCCTTGTAGGGCTAGCTCAGCTATATATATAGAGAGAGAGTGTCCCACTTAGTCTGGCTAAGTAGCGATTGAGACTCTCAATTTTGTGTCTCTCTCTCTCTCTCTGCTTCAGATCCCTCTCTTCTGATCCTATTACAATAATAAATCAATAATCAATAAATTTGTTGTTTTTTTTTTAAATTCTGTCAGCGAGAAATTCAAAGTTTGTAATTAAAAAACCTTGGCATGAAACTTATTTAAATTATAGCTTTACTATAAATTATACGTCACCATTTCATAGATAATAGTTTTCATGTTTGTTAATTAATTGCGCATTGTGTTTTCAAATGAAATACATTGTATATTAAACTTGCATTTAAAAAAAAAAAAGAAAATGAAAAATGTTTATTAAGGCAGTTGAAGCAACATTGTGTTTTTTCAATGATGAGATTAATTTAGAAGGAAGAAATCAATTTAAAAAATGCCATTTTATTTAATTTGTAAATTCAAATTTATGTCATGAGCTTATTTTATTTATTTACATTTTAATCTGACAAAAATAATCAGAAGTATAGAATGACATATATATTTTCTTCTTGCAGTAAGTATATGGTCATTATAATGAATCGGTGGGAGTCAATGTTTACAACACATGTACACCATTAGATAAGACGATACGATGTCCGGTGAGTGTAACAGTATAAACTAACAACTATAAACTAGGTGGCTTATACAATCCCAATGCCAACATCCCCAATGTGTCCTTTACTTGGCCATTAAACCGTGAATTTTAATTATAGTTTCATTTACTTACTTTTGTTTCTTTTTGATTCTTTAAAATAGATAACAGTAATTTATATTTTCTTGTTTTTGTTTGTTAGTTTATAGTTTATCTATTAATTTCAAAATAAAGTATTCTTTGCGTATTACTCAAACCAGTCATTCACTTTTGTTTCTATTGCATAAAAAAAAAAATATAGTATAATAAATAAAATAAATAATAAATACATAATTAACAAAACTTAATTAAATCGAAATATAATGGACTGAGGATGATGTAGGAACATACTTAGACATCTTCTCTTAAAAGAAGGGAGTGCACTATTTTAAGTTTCTTAAAAAACTTCCTCAAGAATCCTCTAAAACTATATTCTCGAATAAGATTTGAAGAAAAGTAATATTTTTGTGTTTCTGTTTACATTAAGACGGTGACTGAATTGTAACAAAAAACACTGTAATGTAATAGAGCAGAATGTAAATCAATGCCGAGAAGCATTGACTAGACTGTCAGTTTTTTTTTGCGATTATTCCTTTGATTATTATGTCGTTGCAAAATATGACATTCATCCAGTAATTTGTCACAATGTACCCTCTACAGTGGCAATAGTGGAGTGGCCCCAAGAAAAAAATATTATATTTTTTATTAAACGATACCTGGTTTTACGACAGTATCGTAAAAAGTCGATCTTAAATGATCCTCAAGATCCACAGTGCAAACGGAAAAATCAAAAGTTTGCTAGCGTCTTTCAGGAGAATGAAAGGCAAGCAAAGGCACTGGGAAAGGTAAGACTTTAACATACTTATACTGTGTTATTCTTTTTTCTAGGAACATAGGAATTTGAATATATTTTTCGTACAATTAAATAACGAATTAACAATTTCTAAGTTCGACATCTCTGAATCGACTGACAAAAAAAATGGAGCACATATTTAGTCAAGCATCCAAAGCGAGCGTACGTGCGCTTTCATATATGTTCTGAAAAGTCAGTCGCCGCCTTTCAGATGTTAGATGTGTATAGTAAATGGTTATGAACTAAAATTAACGCAATCTAAAGTATCTATTGTCGCTCTCTTGGGTATCAAGTTGTTAATGACTATTCAGTTTCATTAAACGCATCATAAACAAACAATGCTTTTCATTTACGGATAAAGAATAAAGATCTTTCATAATAAAAAATACCTTTTTCATGGGTTCTGTTTCTCTTGGTGATGCAGAATGATTTCATTTGACGCATCTTAGCTTAATAATTCTTCCATTATTGGAACTGAAACCGTTTTGCAAGTTCGCCATTTGTAAAAATAGTTCTATCTATACAATATATATTTAGAAAAAAAAATCAAGTTACCGACCTATTTGCCTTGACAAGTGTCTTTATTAAATCGTTCATCTCATTCCCTCCTTCATTGTTCTCACTCATTCATACACACACAAACCAATCACATTCACGCTCAATGCATCTTAAAAATATTTATTTCCAATGCAAACTCAAATACGTCAATCTAACACAATATTATAATCTTATAGATAAATTATAAATCTCATAAAAGAGATATTATATTCTATATATTTCCTATGACTCCAAAAAACAAAAAACTACGTTTCATTATTTAATATATTGTCCGCTAATATAAAAATAAGAAAACAACTGTTAATATTTCTAAGAAAATTGGTTTAGATACAAGCCTACGTTGAGTGTAAAATTCCATTCTTGTTTATTTCCTGTCACACAACATCTGTGTGTTCGACGTCAGAACTGTTCTTCAATGTAAAGTTAACGGTAGACATAAAAAGTTCCTACCCAAAGAAAGAAGTAAGTAATTTATTTCACATTAAGCATACTTAAAAGGATAAAGTTAAAACATTATTGTGTTAAATAATGTTTTTTTTTTATAATCGAAAAGAAGAAATCAACATTGGTTATTATTCTGAAATTAACATTTGTAGAAACTACAACAAGCAATCAAAAAATTAGGAAATAGTTTGAAAATGGCATTCAACAGCCTCTACTAATGATAATTATCGAAGAATTGTCCAACATAATTCTCAAAGAGTTGTAATAAATAATCATTTCTAAGAAGTTATCAAGGAAGTCTTCACTCAACTCTTTGTCATGAAGCTCTTTTATAGGTCCAGAAAGTTATTACTGGCTTCGGTGTGAACTGAGTATGAGCAATATTACCTGCTCTTGCCTTTATCAGGACTTCTAGGCGTCTCTGCATGCTCTGAATCAAGTGGGAAATTTCGTCTTGACATTAGAGTTCATTAGTCTTGAAATGCCTTTTCTAGCTCCTGAACCGTCCCTGGAACGACTCTCCGATCTCTTATCCGTCTTCCAAGCATATCCCACAGATCTTCTATGGAGTTTAGGTCAGTGGAACGGGCAAGCTAGTTTAGGAAGTCAATATTATGGTTATTAAGAAAGGCCTGCAATATGTAGGCAAAGTGTGGACGATCGTTATCGTGCATTAGCACAAACTCCTCACCTATCTCCGGCATGATGGAGACCACCTGTTCTTGCAGTATATCCATCAAATACCGAGCAGCAGTCATGGAACCTCCACGAACGATCACTAACTGCGTACGCGTTTGTATACCTGACAAACCACGTTGGAAAGGCCTAGTGAGAACAAAATTGCATAGTGCAAATCTCTCACCTCTTAGCCTCTACACTCGTTCACGGCCGTCTGGAGCCCTTAAGGCAAATCTGGACTTGTAAGTAAACAATACACTTGCGCGATAGACAATTGACATATTGTATAATACTCAATGCGAGAAACTCTGTGCTCCTTGGTTTGTTCTGGCATTCTTGCAGGGCGAAAAGCCATCAAACCTTGCTCATTCAATCTCCTTCGAGCTGTATTCTGAGAAATTTGAACACCTCGAACTCCTGGAAGTGATGAAGTACTTCAACAGCTGTTAGATGCCGATTTCGTAAAACTGTGAATGTCAAAAAACGGTCGTCTCGCAGTTCAATGGCCCTTGAACGCCCTGAGCCTAGCCTTCTTGAGTTTGGGCGTGTTTCTCTGTGACGCTGCACTGCATCTCGCAGAATTTGATAGGGAACACCAATAGCAATGGCTGCATTTCTGCCGACATCCACGACACTGAGAGGCATTTTGATTCGAATTTTTAATTTTTTAATTTTCTTAATCAAGAGTTTTGAATTTTCTAATTTTCTAAAGCGAAGTTAAAACAAATAAAAATCAAATCGAACTTTATAAAAATAAACAAAGTGAACACAAACTAATAAACATTTTTGATTATTTAATTTTTTTTAATACCACAAGTGTAATGTACAAAGTCCAATTTACACTAAAAATGTTTACTATTAATTGCTAAAACAAAAAACTGGTGAAAACATATCAGACAGTATTATATTATTTACATTATGTAATTTATTAAGTGGCCGGAATTTTTTGCCAATAAGTGTATTGTAGCATTATTACTGATATTAATTATAATTGTTCAAAATGGATTATTAATATTATTAATTAGATTGGTTCAGGTGTTCATGGTATGATAAACAAAAAAAATAAAAAAATAAAACATATTAATTATGCGTACAGATGTTCTAATTTATCTCTTTACAGCGCACGTAAAATATGAAGGGAAACTATAGAGAACTATATCATTTAGTTTTTATGATGGAAGACCAAGGTTAGTAGTAGTAAAAAACTAGTTGAAAGTAATATTTCCCAATAACATAGCGTTACATTTATATGGACAACTATGATTTATATAAATATTTATTTCTAAAAATATCATTTATTTATTTATTTATTTATAAATAAATATTCTAAGAAATTATTAAAAAAAAATGTATGATAAATAAATGACAATTTTTAGAAAAAAAAAAATATATATTTCCTTGTGATTGGACTGAATTGCAAGAGAGGCGGACAGTAGCACTGAATGACCGTGAACTAGATGTACCAAAGTGGTTTCTAACGCAATCAGTACGCAATAATCCGAACATACCTTCATATTATATGTAAAAAAAATAAGTTAGCGCCACTTCGTGATCTATTTTTTTATATTAATAATGAAAAATAAATAAACTATATATGTAAAATATATATGTTCCCTAGTTTTATATATTAATTATGGTTGATTCCGCAGAACTCGTGTGTTATGTGTACTGAGTGAGTATATCATCTAAATTTTGGTCTGTGCAAGTCTATGTTATCATACTGTTTTGACAAAAACAACCTGATGATGGGCGAACGCCCCAAAACCGATCGATGACCACAAAAAGAAGTAGGCTATCACGGAAAATATCTCTGATTATTATATTAATGGTTATTCATAAAAAAATTTTCCTGTTGCATGTAATAGGATACGAAGAGAGGGAGCTATTGTAATAGGATAACAGAGAGAGAGACATAAAATTTTGACAAGATCACTCTCTAACTTAGGCCAGACTAGCGTGGGAGAAATTGTTTAAATACAACAACGGGAGAGTCTACCGAAAGTCTTGCAGCAGAGTTCATACAGCAGTCACAACGCGTCAACAACATTTATCTTTACCTGTCACTACCATTTTATCTATCTTAGTGTAAAGTCCAGGCAGTTTGTGCTACTTTTCGTTTATACAGTGTTCAGCTTTTCTTCTAGTTCATTTATCTGTCTAACCCAATTATTTCTCTCCTACTCTTTTCTCTTATACCCATTTTATGTATTACAGTAAGTACTGGGATATGGAGTTAAGCCGGAGGTACGCATTGCGAGGCCCCTCAGTGGATACTCCACGGTTTTCCAGGTTGAAGTTTATGCAATAAAGATCTGTGCTGAGTGGGGAGGGGGAATTTGGTAGGGCTTAGGAATAGAGAGATCGCATTCTTCTCGGACAGCCAGGCTGCGCTGATGTTGCACTTCGGGCTTCCATGTCAGTCGGCTAGTTAGTATTGGGGCGGAGAGGGGGCATAAGGCGACCACTAAGGGGATTTAAAGGTAACGAAACAGCCAACCCGCCGTCCCAGGGAGGAGCGAAGACCCTTTCTGTGGGCCCGGACGTGTTCTGGAAAATAGCAAAAACAAGATTGGCGAAGGCGTCTCGGAAGAGAATGGAATCGGAGGAAGCATAATCGCACTGGAAGGCTAAGTACTGGGGCCAAAAACACGGCAAAAAAATGGTAGTCATGCCCGGCTGTGTAAGAAGAAGAAGATCAGAGCCCCTGGGTCTTTTCCTCTGTAAACAGGTTATCAGTTTCTCTGGAATAACGGCCGTTCTGTTGTTTACTAGGGGCATGGTTAGGTGAATCAAACATTGCACAAGGGGGATGGTGGTGTAGAGCCTTGTACAGCAGACGGTGCAGGAGGAGGAGGAGGAAACGGCCTCTCACCTGTTATTTGATTGCGTTGCGATCGGCAGATTGCGGTACGAGATTTTCGGCACGTTGAGACCGGAAGAAATCGTATTCCAAGAAGGACTGGTGGGGAAGGTTCTGGACCTCATGAGGAGGGGGCTTCCTCTGCTAGGTTTCAAGGGGTTGGCACAATAAGCCTCAATGGGAGGCTGCAGTGCCCAGGTTTGAGTCCCCCCCCTGCATCATTCTAATTCTAAGTACTGGGGATGGGCATTTCCAACTTTTTGAACTTGATTTTTACACAGGAGTAAAAAAAAAAAAGTTTTCTACCAATTGACCTATGGGTGATGATGGAAGGTGGTATTGACGTGTGTGTGTGTGTGTGTGTGTGTGCATGTTATCTCAAAAAATGAAAAATTGCAGGAAGCAATATTCCGTTAATACACCGCCATAGCGTATGACATAATCAGATTTCGGACAAAATCCATCAACTAACAAGTGCGGCTTTATTGAATAGTTTTCAGTTTTTCGCCTATTTTTTTGCGATTTTTCTCAAAAACGCTTCTAAACAATTTTCAATTAACCTTTGTATACACTCAACATACATAAACATCACGATTATTTTAAACATTTTCACGGGAATAGGTGGTGATTTTTGGAGCTTCTGGAGGGGGGGACAGTAGCGTTAAGCTTTCCACTAATGTACCGCTACAGGAATACAATGTACGGTTCTACCACCTATATAATAATTTTATACATTATATAATTGAGTTGATGAGGAGAGAAATTGGGATTGATTAATTAGACGAGATATGAAGACACTGTTACAATAAGTTTACACAAACTGCACTGGACTTGTAATGATTTTATAGAATAAAAGGTTAGCTAGAGAGAGTTATGACACCGATGCGTGTAATATATGAATATGATAGATAGATGGATGTGTTGTAGATCCTCTCACTGGTGTATGATACAGGGTTCCACCTCTAGCCCTGCTTAGTGAGAGAGTAAGTTAACAGAGAGAGTTTGTTTTTTACTCGGTCGGGCTTGTGTTCTCTCTCTTGCCGTTACAATTAGAAGCATTGATGAAATTCCAAAATTTTTGGAGAAAATCGTTTAACTGGAATTACGACTTTTTCGGAGAAGAGGTTTTCCAATTTTTTGGGATTTTCTTAGAAAATGACTGCAAGGAGATCCTTTAAACTTGCAATGCTGTGTGCACACATACATATATTTAAACAATCACTTTTATTAGGAATATTTGTCTAAAAATTCATTTTTAATTGATTCTGTGAAATTTTTGGCGCTAAATTTCAATGATTACTGTTATGCGTTTAGTTCAATGTTATTAGCGTGGTCTTCTGGACTGCAATGTAATCACTTCTCTAGCTGCCTGAGTTGTTAGGTTGGTACTTGTCCCCGCCAAATGACCTCTATTTTTGTTTTAGGACAAATGATTAGAATTTGAAGTTTAAAGAAAATTTGTCATCTTATATAAATATAATCGGAATACGAGGGTCATTCAATAAATAACGAGACAAATCGCCTTAGCTCAGAAACGGTTTATTTAATCAATACAATAGTTTCAGTGCGTAGTGTTGGCATGTTTGTACTTAGTTTCTCGTCAGCTGTTCGAGAGTATTTGGTAATCATAACCTCAAATGTATTCAGTTAACAATGGCGAGTCCGCTCGGGCATTGCACCTTGATTAGAACAATGCTCAGTGATTAGATTTTTAATTGCAGAGGGTTTCAAAGGTTGTGAAATCCATGAAAGAATGTTGAAAGTATACAGGAATAATTGTTTGAACCGTTCGAACGTTTACAAATAGGTAAAACAATTTAAAATTGGCCGTATAAGTGTCTGTGATGAGCAACGAAGTGGACGGACCGGTTGAAGTCGTAACTTCCTTCCTCGAATCTCACATTATCGCGTTAATTCAGGACAATAGGCGTATTACTGTTGAACTGATAGCTGAAGAAGTGCACGCCAATGTTGGAACTGTCCATAACAACATTATTCAGAATAAGCTGCACGCGTAACTTCGCTTCATGTCAACGCGTGCTCACACACGACACAGTTAACTCAAGAAAGACTTCAAAAAAGTGGGGTGGAAGATCCTTCCACATCACCCCTACAGTCCTGACCTCGCTCCATCAGACTTCCACTTGTTTGGACCCCTTAAAGAGGCTCTTTAAGTAGGAAACATTTTCAATCCAATGAAGAAGTTAAAAATCAGGTGGAAAAGTGACTTCGACATCAATCCAAAGAATTTTATGCCAGAGGCATACACAAATTAGAAGAACGATGGGACAAGTGTATAAATGTTGCTGGGGACTATGTTGAAAAGTAGCCAAAGATTTGTATTGATTAAATAAATCATTTTTGAGCTACAGTAATTTGTCTCGAGGACTTATTGAATGACTCTCGTTGTATTGTAGATATATATTACTCAAGTAAGAGATAGTTATGAAAGTATTTTGTTTTTCTTGAAAAAGCTATCCAACGCTTTTCCATAAATTTATAACGATTATTCACGTATATTTTAGTTTTTCTGACATATTTTAACATTTAATTTTTGTAGTGTGCCATTAAATTATATGATTCCATCAACTTTATAGTCAAAAGAGCAATGAAATGTTTAATAAAAACAACAAGTTTAAAAAAAATAAAAAGGAAACTCCAATAATACTCCAAAAATTCTGCATTTTTCAGAAATTTGAAGCAAGTGGTTTTTTATGAAAGTTTGTTTATTGAAGAACCATAATTACATCTCTAATAAATTTCCATTATTGCTTATGTGGATGGGTCCGCGTTGCGAGATAACATCAGCTATTTTGTCCCTCGTCGCATGCATATTCATTTTGTTTCTGACCGGTATCGGATTTTCATTCATCGTCAGAGCAAATTCACCAAATTCGTGTAGAGAGTTCACTTCAACGCAACGTTTATAACCTCCCACATATATATACAAGCAACAAACCAACAAGTGTGAGTGTGAGTGGTGAATTTGTTCTGAAGATGGATGAAAATCCGAAACCGGTCAGCAACAAAATGAATAAAGTACCAGAAATTTCCATTATTTGTTGGGGTGGTTGGTTCCGCAGAGCTGGAAAGCATCAGAGACATTTTCCGTGGTAGTCTACTTCATTTTGTGGTCATCGACTGGTTTCGGGCGTTCGCCCATCCTTCAGGATGGTTTGCAGATGTTAAGTGTGATAACACAGACTTGCACAGAGCAAATTCAGTTTATACACTTGGTTGTATATATGTGGGGGAGGTTATAAGGTTATGTTACTATGTGCGTGTGTTTAATAGTAACAATACCTTATAACCTCCCACACATATATACAGCCAACAAACCAACACTGCGTAAAATAAATATTTACCTATAAGGACTTCTTTAAAAAATCAAGAGATTTTATAGTCTATAGTCCTGTTCCTTGTTTTGCTCTATTAATAGGAGTGTATAAACTGAATTTGCTCTGTGCAAATCTGTGTTATCA
>JAAEAF010007264.1:0-33765 GCA_011037195.1 Triatoma infestans
ATTATTATATGAGATTTTAATGTACGAAGTGGGAGATACCTAGCCGAAACCATACCCTCCTACCTCCTCCTCTCTAGTTTATAGAAGAGGGGGAAAAACCGACGGCGACGACTCCACCATCGCATCTCCCCAGACCCGGATCCACCCATTGCCCACCATCGCTGGGTGTCTACTCGATATTCCAGAAACCCTTTAAACTCTAAACCTAAACACTCACACACCATAAACTATTCATACCAATAAATACATTCACACACATTTGCTAAAAACCTATTTACAATACTGTAAGGGTGTTGTGAGGAGATGTAGGCTGTTGCTTGATGAGTGATAAATAACACCTTAAGATTTGGTTTAAGATATATAATTGATATATATGTATATGACTGACTGCCAAGGACTTTACACTAACTGAACTGAACTGAACTGAACTGACAGACTGACGTGGCTAAGAAGATATGAACGGAGCGATGTTAAACTGATGTGTAAATCAACAGAATTCTATCTGAATGATGTCTCATTGCCTATCTCTCATATATATATATATATATATATATACTGGCCGAGCCTCTCCTCTCTTTGCGAGAGGGGCTGTTTCTCTCCGCTAGAGTGGATGAGTGGTGGGGGTTCACTACCCCTACAATACCTAACTCATTCACACCAATAAATATTCCCATCCTAATGAATACTTCCATACGTCAAAGTTCTATCTCAATCAAGCCAGTAAATACTTACACACGTTAAAAAAAAAAAAAGTCCTACCAACTAAACTACTCCGAACTCAATTCCTGCTAATCACTGTCACATATATTAGATACCAAGTTGAATCCCTTCTTTTCCCTTCATAACAATATAAACAAATTTCACCCAGATTGAAATGCTTTTTCTCCAAGTAAATCTTTGCATTCTAAACTTTGATGATTCTCCCTCTGCAATTCCTCAACAAATATCTTTCTTTCTTCACTCCACCGGTCACAATCAAACATCACATGCAATGCAGTTTCCTTCATTCCACATAAGCAGCATTTTTACTCAGGCTAGCGAACACTTTTTGGATTATGATTGCCCAGGCAGGCCTTCAGACTGGTGCTTCAGTGCGGGAAGGGTTTTCTATAGCTGTAGTGAGTGCACTCATCAGTTGTTTTTTTTTTTCATTTTTTGCTCGTCTCAAAGAGACTGGTCGCTTATTTCATAGAAGGTTTAGGCTTCGATAAGTGAGACGCGGCGCTTTACCTGGCCAGGGTCTGATTTCGTTCCACGCCAACATGCCCTGGCGCCCAAATATAGGGTAACTCCGTGGTTGCTGCCCAGGTCATTGATTTTTTCCAAAGCATTCGCATACCGATTTTTGAACTAATGTCATATGAGGGGATGTATATCCGGGGATAACTCAACTTTGAAAATTTGATACTTTCACAATACTTACTCGGACAGAGTGAAAAAAAGTAATATTTGAAAAAGAAAATCGCCGAAAGCTCTTGTTGGATATTCCGTTTAGATTCCATTTAGTGCGTATATATATATAAACTGAACATATAACTCAGCGTACTTATTATTCATGAGATCAAACACAAAGGTTTGTGCGTATGCGTATGTTTTGTGTGTGGGTGTATTATAACAGAACGCATAAGTCACTATATCTATCTATCTAGGAGAAGCGAAAATAAGGTTTCTCTCTCAATCGTTTATCCAATAATAACATTAGTTACTAAATGGAATTTTGTATTTTTCGCGATTATCTCGAATATGACTTCACTGATTTTCTTTAGGGCAAAGTTAGGTGAGACGATGCACATTTTAAACTTATGCCCTATATTAAAATATAGGAGATATATTAAATAGGTAATGCTTGTAAAACATATGTCAACTACTATTATCTACCAAAAAAAAAATGTTATTTTTCAAAATAAAGACTCATTCATTTATTCCAGAAATAAAATACAAATACAGTACACTTGGCCGTCTCTTTAATAGGATAAATAACGCACCGTAGATAGAAGAGATGCCGTATCTCTCCTCTGTGAAGGAAGCATGGCATGATCGACATGAAACTTGGTAAACACTTTGGCTACGAGTCCAAATTGACCTACAGCGTGGAAATCTTTCATTTCAATTGCAATCAATATAGTATATAAAAATCTATATACCATAAAAATCTATATACCATTTTTCAATACCATAATATAATTGGAAAATGCAGTAAAAGAAAGTTTTGTTTGAAATATATTAGCGTAAAAACTTTGCGATCAAAATAGAAAATATCCAGTTCAATCTTACCTTTAGACAGTTAGATGAAAACGGATTTGGAAAACTAAAGTGGCAATCGGGTAGATCTATATTGTATCTGTTTTTGAAGCTGGACAATAAATTTATGCGAATTGGTTGAATTTGGCTTGATTAAGCATTTTTTAGTGCCCATAATAGTCACTGCAAAATCTGTGTGTTCATCTTATAATAGGCTTAAACAAGCATATTAACCTGAAGGTACTTTGCGACCTTATACTGTTGAAAATGGTTAAAATTTATATTTTTTTTAAATATAATAAACAATTAATTCAGAAGCGAATGAAGTAAAAATAAGACTTTTATTTATGATATATATTTATAATAGTAAACAATTTATTTAAAAAAAAATTATAAATTTTTAAATTATTTGGAGAAATGCCAATGGTGACTAAGTAGGTAATCCAGTGTTCAGTCCACCAGCTTGAGGAATTACGGCTAACCCTAAAGGGACTTATAATTCCCTTTTTTGCTACCTACTCTGATAGCCTTAAACTACCGCTCCTAATTACAACTTTACAGTCCTCTACTAAATTCTCTCTTTTACTTCATTCTCTCTCATTTCAAGCTTATCCTTTCTCTTTTCAAGCAATGTTGGTCTTTAAAATACAACCTTGTAGACCATGGCATCTCTCTCACCTAGGGCATTTCTCACACCTACTCTTCCACTCCAGTTGCCTGTACAGATTTACTTCCTTACACAGGAACACACACACACATACACACAAACTCGGAGATATACTCGCATGAATAGAGAATTGTACTGAAAACTCTAGTAATAATTTCTCAACGGCTATATCCCAAACATTTTCACAAATACCAACGCCTTTCCGCTGGATACTTTTTTTTATTGCTTTCTGCGAAATTCTATCTTGTTTCACCTTTTTGCACAATGAGATATCTCTAGTTAAATAGTCGTTTTTATCCTTTATATGGTTCGTATTTGCAAATTACTATTACAACCTTTTCTTCAAATATGACCAGCTTCTTAGTTGAAGATTTATTTTTTAAATAAATAAAGATTAACAGAGTGTCTATATATCCTTAGTAATGTTTGTAAAATAAATTAACCTCCCACGCGGTAGACTAGCGGCTAGAAAAACTTGCCTTTTGTGAGAGAATTCAGCGATCGCAGCTTTCGTGAGGCTCAAACTGTGCTCAAACATCTTGGGAAAAAGTTGGGAGCTAATATTACTAACGGTCCTGGTAGCAAATACCAGAACTAAACGGCGAATGAAAGTGCTTCGTGCTTCCTCCCACCACAGAATAAAGATCCTGCTTGGCAGACCTTGGACCTTCATGAGCTGCTGCGCATTTTTTTTTTTTGCATTCTCTTATTACTGCTTTCAGCCTACACACACGCATGCAAAAAATCTCAAAATTAAAATATTATAGAAAGGCCAAAACTTGATCTGTTTAGAGAAATACTGTGTAAGCAGACACGAAGGTTTTGGGCAAACACCATCAATGGGAAGTGCAATTTTACTGAATAATTTTTTCAGTTTTTCACCATTTTTTCAGAAAAATGGCTTCAACAATTTTCTTTAAACTTCGTATATTTTATATATATACATAAATATCTACCACTCTTATTTGAAATATTTTCTCGGAGAATTTATATTTTGTGGGGTTTCTGGTAGGCTGCTTTCCTCTTAAATGCCACTTTCCTATAATCTATTTTAAAAGCATTACAGAAATTATGCGATCTGAAGAGAGACCAGTGTAGCCAGAGTTCTGTAGAGAGGCCATAAAAATGATGGAGAGAAGGTATTAACTAAGTGGTTCGCGCGTTGGACTCCCACGCGGAGGTCCCGAGGTCTTGTCCAGTGCTAACCTTAGATTTTTTCTTCCTAGGAGACTCTGCAGCTTACGTTCGGTGATAGACAGTGTTGTTATAGCGAGAGAACACTGTCCGGAGGCCGGCAGTTCACTGAGAAGGCTCCGGGCGCCAATGTCCATAGATGTTGACGCGCTAAAAATTTAAAAAAAAAAAAAAAAAAAAAAAAATTACAGAATTCCAAATTGAAGATAGGTTTCTGATTCTCAAAAAGAACTACATTATTTTCTTTAAACTTGCAATGATAACGTTAACCCTGGCTTAGAACATATATGCAAGCCTAATGCGAACATAAGCAGGCCTCCATAGCCGCATGGGAAACTCATCCGTATAACGCTTCGCTGAGATTCATCGTTGAAAAAATTTCGCAATAGCTAAGACTTTGCTGCCAAGCAAAACTGCCATGACCACTATTAGCCACACGCAATAGGCTCATATACTTCCTGAACCTACAGTGACCGGCGGCAGAAACCCACTATAACGCTTAAGGCCGCCACGTGATCCTGTTTGAGTTTGTATGCTGTGGAGTTTTTGCGAAAAGCTACAGCAAGCGGTCCCCCCAATGACACTTTCACTAGCCTTGATATTATTATTCCAAAAGGCCTCCATCTTATTGCGAAAGATGCAAAAACTGAGTTTATCTCTGCCTGGGAAACATTGCAGAAAAGTTCCGGATGCCCACAATTTGTCTGCTTTCTCACTGCCCACATACCATGCATGTCCGACGACCAGGATATAATACCTAATTAGAATTACCCACCTCGGCGAGGTATTCGATACTTGGGACAAAAGTTTTCCTTAGTTTTCCCGACCTTTTTTTTTTTACGATAATTTTGAAAAAGTTCCGCAAAAATTAAATCTTACTAAAACAGGATCATTATTATTATTTC
This sequence comes from Triatoma infestans, assembly GCA_011037195.1. Classification (NCBI taxonomy): domain Eukaryota; kingdom Metazoa; phylum Arthropoda; class Insecta; order Hemiptera; family Reduviidae; genus Triatoma; species Triatoma infestans. The sequence continues at coordinate 5,008 of JAAEAF010007264.1, forward strand.
TTTAAATTAACGATTAATAAAACAAACAACTGTTTTTGTTGTCATTAAAGAAATGCGTTATTTGTAATACCGATATTCCCTTCTCCCTTACTTATGACAAATATCTCATTATCAATTTTTATGAAAAATAAGGGCGCCACGATAGTAGAAGTTTTTTTAAAAATTTTTTTAAGGTGCTTCAACATCTATGGTCATTGGCGCCCGGAGCCTTCTCAGTGAACTGCCGGCCTCTGGTCAGCGTTCTCTACAGACAACACTGTCCATCACCGAACAGTGAGCTGTAGAGGCTCCTAGGAAGAAAAAAATCTAAGGGTAGCACTGGAATCGAACCCGGGACCTCCGCGTGAGAGTCCAACGCGCTAACCACTTAGCTAACCCTCCCCTTGATAGTAGAAGTGGTTAGATGTTAGATTGTGGATAGCTTTACAGAGATGTATTGCGGTACTGCTTATTTATTTATTTGTTTCTAAATTTTAGAAATATTACTATTACAAAAATGGTTATAATTCGAACAAGTATTAAATTAAATAACACATGTTAAATTTAGCAAGTTAGGTGTTAAGCACCTAACAACCATTACTAGGACTTCTATAAATTTTAAAAATTGAATTAAGAACTTGATCATATCAAAATTTTGTGTAATATATATATAATAAAGAGAGAGAGAGAATAAAAATAATAATTTTTTTTCCTTTCTTGCTATGAAAATGTCGGAAAACAGGAAAAGTAAAAAAAAAAATAATAATAATAATGAGAAAATTAAAATTAAAAACCACACATGCAATTATTACAAAATGAAGTTACATGACCTCCTATCTTTAGATAATTAATTCATCCACAAAACAATGGATATATTGTGTGGAAGTTGTTTTGGTTGGTGATCCCTTTCCTAACGATTATTAAGTTGCCCAGTCTATTTATAGAAACTATATCCTAACTAGTCAAATATCAATGGAAGCAAATAAGTTCGACCTTAATTCGGTTTTTTCTTTAATTCCGAATAAATAGAAAAAATTTAGATGATTTATTTTTTTTTTATGAAATTGAAATAATTACTGAAAACATAAAGAACTTAGTATTTTGTTTTTCAAATTTATTTCAAGATAAATATGATGTTAGCGGTATCTTTGCGACTTCACACCAAATTCAGACATGAATGGGATACCTGCTAGTCATCGTGCACATAATTTAATTATTTACAGAAAACAACAGGCAGAATACATTTTGTTTTGCAACCGTATAACAATAGAAATTAAAAAACGAAAAGAAAAGCGGTATCATTGCGAAGCTGCTTATATGTTAAGCTTCTTATTGAAGTATAATTTTTTTTTTTTTTTTTTTTTTAGTAAAAGACGGGTCTATTATTTTTTTCTCATTAAGAACAAATAAAAGATTCAAAATCCGAAATGAATATTACTTCTGCTTACAAAACAAGATCCATGAATTACAAGTATCTAATAATATTAGAAAATTAGAGTAAAAGAAAAACAAAATTGTGCCTTTCGAGATATTTTCTTGAGAAAATAACATCATTATATTTTTGTGTATTTGAATATTTGACAAAAGTTATGAAAAAATAATTTTTTAGAAATAATTTTTAATGATTGGTTTTCAAACCGTCAGGCCTTAAAATTATAATGAGAAGCTTATATGGCAATGGCCAGAGAAGTTTTTAAAGAAAAGAAGAATTCCATTTGAATACCATTGGTGCGCGGGCTTCAGGAGCTCTTTAGGTTGTGAAAGGAGTGTATGTTGAGAACATTGCTAAAGAGCTCCTGAAGAAGGGCACCAATGGTATCCGAAACGTAGAGCAACAAAAATTCTTTTTTTTAAAAAAAAAAAACTCCTCTGCCCAATAAACATCTCATCAGTTTTAATGAATATTGAGGGCGCCTTGATAGTAGAAGTGGTTATATGTTAGATTCAGGACAGCTTTACAGAGATGTATTGCGGTACTGCTTTTTATTCATGGTTTTGACCTTTATAATAATAATTGGTGACAATATTATATTTATTGATGTATTAATATTATAAGCAATTTATTTATTAAATACGAGATTATATTTGATAATCTGCCATCGTCTACAGGTTCTGATCAGAAATCGGTTGTAACACTTTGACGTAGAACCTTTTTTACTTTCTCTTACTAATTTTTTACTTTCTCCTACTCTTGCGATCGTGCCAGATTTTTGAAATCAGTTTTTACCGGAATTACAAACTTTGAGCTCCCCTCAGTCCAAAAAAGTGGTTATTAGAAAATAATCTGGAGGGTGTGTGTGTGTGTGTGTGTGTTTTAATTTAGTGAATTTGCTTTGACGATGGATGAAAATCCGAAACCGGTGTGGAAGAAAGTGAATATGCATGCTACGACGGATAAAATACCAGATGTAACCCACTATTGCGAACCCATCCACATATTCAAAAATCGTAGCTGTTTCTGGAATAAGTTCCAGTAATACTTACGGTTAACCAATTATTTGTAAATTTAAAATTCTAGTAATGAATTTATTGAACCTTGATATTTTGTGATATAATCATACATTATACCGATGTGGTCCTTTGGAGGAAACTGTTAAAGTTGCTGCGGCTCCAGAACTCTCCCAAAATACCAATTTTTTTTTTTTTTTTGGAATCAAGTTTGAATTAAAAGTGATAGGCATTTATGTGTGTAAATTGTGGTAGAAAGTTTAATGAAAATTGTTTAAACAATTTTTGAAAAAAAAAAATTCGTAAAAAAACTGCAGAATGTAATTGCACTTTTATGTCAGTAAGATTTTGACTGCAATCTTTTTGTCACTGGCAGTGGTGGTGTGTGGTATATAAAAGAAATATCAAGTTTGAGCATCCTGCGGACATACACACACATATACCATTCGCTAAAATACACTTCTGTCGTACTTCAGATACCTCAACATATGTATTTCCTGCGATAACTAAATTTTAAATATTTGAAAAGGTCGCAAAATTTTCTCTTGTCGAGAGTAAGATGTAGTAAAAAAAAAAAAGAATATTGAATTGAAACACAACCAAGAATATAAATTATCTTTCCAAAAAAAAAAAATAAAATAAAATTATAATGGACATAATTCAAAAGTAGGGAACAACCAGGTACAAAGCGGACAAGTGGTTTCTTTGAATTAATGGGTCTTTTCAAAGAAATAGTAGCATTATAACACGAAGGAAGCCGTGGGAACAATGGGAACTCTCTGAACAGCGAGCACATTGTCCGTTAAAGCTTGTTGTAAGAAATAGTATGCTTTGGGACTATGGGATCTTCTTTTAAAACATTGTTATGTTTATTTCAATATTAACGTAGCCATTTATATTCATTTGTTAATAATAATAATAAGAAGAAGAAAATAATAATTAATAAGATAATGTTATCTCTCTCAATTACTTTTTTAAGTGTTTTAACTTTTTAAGTGACCCGCCGCTTCACAGAGAATACTCAGAAGGAAACATTAAATTTACCATCCATTTAATACTTAATCTAAGGCCAAATTTTATAACGTATTAAAAAATTTACCAAAAAAAAAAAAAAAAGACTTTAGATAGAGATGCAGTTATGTTACTACAAATAATTCTTTTATTATGACTTTAATTGGGAAGAAGGAAAAGTAGAAAATTAAAGTTAATCTGATTCTTTGCTCTTTTGTTGCCGTATGGAGAACACAACGAAGAATACATTCTTAGGACATCTCATTATCAATTTTCCCAAATCCCCCACAGGGAATTAATATTGTTAATTCAAAAAACATCATCCTTTTTTGGTCGTTTTTTTTCACAATAAAATAACCAAATGGAAAATATTTCAGTGGACGAAAAACAAATATATTTTATACACAATATAATGTTCTGTAGTTTGGATATTATATTTTTTTCATTTCCCTCATTTACAAAAATCTTTTATTTTAATAAATGAATGCTCGCAAGAGCAAAAAATCTTGAAAAGAAAAAAATTCAGCAACCGTAAATTGGATGAACTAACATTGTTTTTGTGATTGGTATGGATATAGTTGCTTTCGAAAAGTAACTGAAACCTCCAAATACTTGATAAAGATTTGGATGTTCAAATTAAAGACTCCTTACCAGGTAGGGCTAAGACTGGCGAAGATCTTTATTAAGGCAAATTCTCACTTTTTAACAAAAGACAAAACCGCAGAATCCCTACAGTGTAGATTGGACATTATTGCCTTCTAAAAATACTAATGATTCCAATTGAGATTCATAGGGTCCGAAGAACGAAGAACAGACATTAAATGAATCAAACATTAGTTACTCCCCACCTAGGCAAGACTACGGCGGATGAATTCGATTCATATATACAGGGTGTCCCAAAGTATATGGATAACGACTTCTTATCGGAAACTAAGATAGCTAGAAAAAACTAAAAAATACGTGTCCTCATAGTTTCTTGTTAGAAATCCAAATTTATTTTGCAAATTTGTTTTGGTGCTTCCAGAAGCGGGATACAGGTACCAACTGCATTTTTTCAAATGGGGAAGTGTGGTTTTTATTTAAGAAATAGATTCCTCTATTTTTTGTAAGAAAAATTTACTTGAACGGTTTTTTTCTGTGAGCGATAATTTACAAGTTATAAATGAAAACATGATTCTTATAAGAAAGTTCAAAATGGTAATAGGTGTATCAGAATCAAGCCGGGATTGCATCTGTAGATGAACTGAAGCAAAGAGTATTATATTAGATACCTATAACTCGGTTAAAGCCGAATCTAATTTCTTTGGTCGTAAGGTACAATTGGCAGGAAAGAGCATGTCTATGCATCTCTAATGGTGGAGGGCCAGTTCGAGCAAGATCTGTAATTAATGAAGAGTCAAATTTATAATGAAATAGTACTTTTCTTCTTATTCAATCAAAAAACCGTTATTTATTTTTTAGTTTTTTCTAGCTATCTAAGTTTCCAATAAAATGTTGTTATCCATATACCTTGGGACACCCTATATATACAGCGACAGCAGAGCAATTTGGGACAGTTTTACAGCAGTACATCCAATCAGCAACCTATCTACTTACTTTCTAATTACTCAGCCAGTCAGCCTCTTAATTATTCTCTCGCTACCTAACTTCTATTTAACTGTAAAGTCCTTGCAGCTAGTCTCTATTTTATTATACAGTGTTCAGCATAACATCTGGATTATTTCTATCTCATTCCTAAATCCATTCTCTCTAAATTTTTCTCCTTCTCACATCCATTATATATCTTATAATTTTAGATTAAATGTTTAACAATGAATACAGCTTGCAAATAATACGTTTTGATCAAGCTGTTGAACAGGTAAATCCACAAAAGGATCCCACATAATCTATTGTGTAACGCCTACATTTTCCGGCGGACGGACATCCAATATCAGCTATGGAAACACGTAGCATATATAACTTCACTACAAAATTTCTCATATTCATAGATCAAATAAAATGCAAGGCCAAATCCAACACTACACAATACTGATGATCCAGATCGTCCAGGCAATTAAACTGAAAAATTATCACTAATATTATCGAGCACAGAAATTCCACATTAATTTGGAAAGCCAAAATTCTTAACAGAGTTCCTGAATTCTTTTGGAAGTATTTTAATGGTACCTGAAGTCCCAATTAATAACTGTTGCTTTCGAAAATTGTTTTTTCTTCAAGTTTAACCATGCACAAGTTTATTTAAAGTTATTAATTTTTCTTAACGTTTAACATGACCAAATAACCGAAAATACAAATTTTAGTCATTAATTCAACAACTCCTTAATGTACGAACATTTTAACTCTTTCAACATAATGTACCATGGTTTGATAATTTAACTTTACTCAATTAATTAGAACAACGAAAAGTTTTGCCTAAAATCAGTTTAAATTTTAATCTCTTATCACTTACCATAATTTTGCATCGGTTGTTATTAAACATACATGGTGTATACATTAGCGTATTTGGGATTTAAATTATATATGCGATGATTTATACTTTCTCTTACTCCTAGTAAGAGGAAGTATTGTAATCGTGTCAAATTTTCGATATCGAGTTTTCACCGGAAATATCCGTTTTGAGGTCCCCTGAGTCCAAAAAAGTGGTTTTTAGCAAATGGTCTGTGTGTGTGTGTGTGTGTGTGTGTGTGTGTTGTGTATGTGTGTGTATGTATGTGAACAGCATAGCTCAAAAACGAAAAACGTAGAGAAGTTGAAACTTGATATTCCGTTTAGTATCACCATGGGATCTGACACTACGTTATCTGTAAAAATTCCTCAACCGGATGTACCACTTTACTAGTTGGATTTTTTACTGTTTTGCAATTTTCTCAAAAATGGCTCCGACGATTTTCTTTAAACTTGAAATATCAACTACACATACAAAGAGCTACAACTTTTATCTGAAACATTTCTCCGGGAATATGCAATGAAGGGCACTTTTGGGGAAGGGGTGGGGTTAGGTTTCCATCTAAGTGCTATTTCAGTTTATTAGACAATTCTGTCATCTAAATAATGTTAATTAGGATTAAATATGTTGTTGAAATTCCGAGTTTGAAAAAAATTGGATCACCGGAAGTGCGTTTACCTTACCACTTTATTAAATGATTTATTCTATTTTGCGCAATTTTCTCAAAAATGGCTTCGACGATTTTTTTGAAACTTCATATATAAACTAAACATGCAAAGATCTACATCTTTCATTTAAAACATTTCTTTGAGAAAATTCTTTTAAGGGCACTTATAGGGGAGTGGTGGGGTTATGTTTTTCTCTAAAGTGCTATCATAGTTGATTATACAATTCTACGATCCAAACATAATTAATTAGAAATAAATAGATGACTGAAATTCAGTTTCAAGTAAATTAGTAAACCGGAAGTGCGCTTTTACTGAACAGTTTTTTTTCTGTTTTCGACGAATTTCATTAAATTTGGTACACAAAGTATAAAATTTGTCAATTATAATTTTGAGAACTGGAGTAAGAGAAAGTTGTGTGAGTGTTTCACACCAGATTTTTTTTTTTTTTTGAGTTATTGCGAAAAATTGGAATATTACTAACGAAAATAATAAAAATTTCTGCATCTTTGGGGGGGGGGGGGTAACTTCATCGATGAAATAATTTAAGTTTAACAGCAATTTGTAAGCAATAAAATCTATAATTAAACATCAATTTAATAATCATAATTGTGAAAAAAATATATACTCTTATCAGACCATCACTTATCAACAGCGCAAGCGATATCAATCAAGCTCTTATCATACAAAGCGAAGTGAGTGTTCCAGCGTTCGATATGACTATCAGTTTAAGCTACAAACACTTTCTAATTCAGAGTCCTAAATCAGTCTACAACTAGACTTCAACTAGACAATGAGCTATAAACTGTGTCCAACGAATCAATAGATCTAAAAGAAATTGCGGTAACTAAAAACCTTCATTACAACAGTCACTCATGAGGTGGACTAAACAGGTCAATAAAAGGTGGACAGCAAAAGAGATAATCTCTTGTAACGGAGTAGAAGGGTCACATTCAGGTAGAGAACGACAAAGGAACATTTTTGTAATTTCAACTATACCCGCAATACACAACCGTGTTGTGTTTTACATACCTACCAGTCTACAATATCAGAAAGTTACCTTCGACGAATAGACTCCGCTAATCGTCCTCTCAAAATCTACTCTACATCATAATTCCTCTACAATCATAATTCTTATTAACTAAATTGTGTATTCGCTATTTCAAATATAAATTCTGAATGTAACAATATAGATAGTGTGTCTCTTTATCTTTATCGTCTGAACATCAATAATAATTCCTACCATAACTTTATTACTAAATCTGAAGATTTCAAGTATTTCCCCGTAGGGGAAAGGTGGACTAAATTATTTCTTCAAGGATTAGGCCATCACGGCGGGAATACCACTCAATAACACTAACAGCATGAAATTGAACTTCTAACATTCACCTATATCGTAAAGGGCCTTGTGAAGTATTTGATGTGGTGTAAACTTCTTTGATTTTTAACAAACCCATAGCAAACTCTAGCTTATCATTACAAAACACTCATTTAACAATTATACATTGTACATTTTACAATTGACTAGCACTAAGGGGGGGTCTAACAATAGCTCTTTTTTTTAATACTACATAACAAATGCAGACTTTAAACTTAACTCTACATCGCGTCGACTGTTAAAAACCACTTTTCATAGTATTTTCTTATAAATTTCTTTAAGGCTAGCGTATGGTCCGGTTACAGAAAAAATATCTACATTTCACCAGCTTTCCAACGATAATAATATCATGGGGTTTCTTCCTTGTTTTCTTAAAGAAAATGCGAAATAAATGTAAAAAACCACAAAATGAAAATTGAGAGCTGTTACAAAAAATATCCTAAGATTAATTAATGATCCGGGAATGAACTTTGGAATTGTTATCTCATGATAGAAATCCGCCTAATTCTAATAATCAGAAACATTTAGTCGTGATTTAGCTGGCCATACATTCAAAATGCCAGAGTTCTTTGTCATAGAATAGCGAAATATGGTTTTTATTTGTGGGTTTTGTAACGGCAGGGCGGAAGCTGCAGCTGAGTATGCTAGCCGCTGGCCTAACAGGAAACCATATAAGCAGCGTATTAAAAACTAGGGGAAACCGGTTCTGTGAGAATAAACTACCGAGGAAACTTAGATCGTTCTTACGAAAATTCTTGTCAACACATCTTGAATGTGTTTGATGACGATTCTACCCTTAGCACACGCAGAGTGGCATTGTCGCTAGTTTTGTCACATCAGACGCTGCAAGGTATCTTCGACAGGATGGTAGATATCTGTATCACGTGCAGCAAGTACAGTATTTGCTAGAACGTGATTACGCCTATCGCACTCAATTCTGTATTTGGCTGCTCCAACAAACACCCTAGGATCGTCGTTTCCCCCAAAACTTTTTGTGGACCGATGAGGCGACGTTTACTCGAAATGGTTCTTTAAACTCCCGCAACATGCACTATTGGAGTGACGAGTATCCCCGTGCAACCAGAATGTCGTCAGAACGATCAGTTTCCTCGGTAGTTTATTCTCACCGAACCGGTTTCCCCTAGTCTTTAATACGCTGCTTATATGGTTTCCTGTTAGGCCAACGGCTAGCATACTCAGCTGCAGCTTCCGCGCTGCCGTTACAAAACCCACAAATAAAAACCATATCTCGCTATTCTATGACAAAGAACTCTGGCATTTTGAATGTATGACCAGCTAAATCACGACTAAATGTTTCTGTTTATTAGAATTAGACGAATTTCTATCGTGAGATTACAATTCCAAAGTTCATTACAGGATTATAATTAATCTTGGGATATTTTGTAACAGCTCTCAATTTTCTTTTTGTGGTTCTTTTACATTTATTTCGCATTTTCTTTAAGAAAACAAGAAAGAAACCCCACAATATTATTATCGTTGGAAAGCTGGTGAAATGTAGATATTTTTTCTGTCACCGGACCATACGCTAGCCTTAAAGAAATTTATAAGAAAATACTATTGAAAAGTTGTTTTTAACAGTGGAAGCGCTGTAGAGTTGAGTTTAAAGTCTCTGAAAAACCTTATAATTAATCCAATTAAAATAAAATTTCAGTTTCTTATAGGAAATTTAATGCTCTTTCCAAAGATGTAATTGAATATGATTTATGTGAAAAACTTTTTGAGATATAATCAATTTTATGAGAAAAAGTAGGAAAATTGAAAATATTAGAAAATGAAGAATAACTTTTGAAGGCGAACGAATCGGCCCATAGTTTATTAGAAATTTTTTGTTCCAAATAAAGTGACAAACCATATCCCGAAGTATTGCCAGAGGTTGCTGTTACACCCTGTATATTAGTCAATATACACATATGTACATGTTACTTGAGAGATATGAACGACGACCATCCAGTGATGGCAGCCGTTAGTTTGCCACTATGGCAAGCTTACACAGCAGCTACCCTAGGTGGTCGGCGTTATACGTTAAGATGGTCGCATGGCCACAGCCTCCAACTAGGATTTTTGGGCAGTGTTCTGGTGGACATATTCTGGATCAGAGGATTATGGTGACAATTTAGTTTGGAGTGAAATTTTGTGTAACGAAATTCGGCTAGCTCTGAGATGAACGGGATGTTAAGGTCGGAGTGGATTGTGTGAACTGAAAATCTAAATTCAAAAAAATTATAAATTCGACCAAAAAATTGTCTCTGTTTATCTCTACAAAGCGGTCAGTCAGCACATGCATTCCTAACTGCTGCGTAAAAGGTAGGAAAATATTCTTTAATATTCTATCTTTATCTAAAAGAGTATACAACCCCTAAATGTAGGCTATTTCACAACACTGCGCTACTTCAGTAATATCCTTTTTTCCAGTTTATTGCAGTCCTGGTATTCTGACTTCTCACTATAGGGCTTTGCAATTGTTCCTCCTCACCATTGAACATCTCAACCTTGTATACTGTTAAAAAATAAATGGTGTAAATGAAAAATGGAAAACACATTATGATATATTTGTGATATGCTGGTAACATTTCAGAACTCAGCAATATGGTATTACAGTAATATACGTAGTAACTGATTCGTACTAGTATAAAAATTAATTGTAATACCACAAAAAAATGCAAAATTTAGCTACACTTTGTAGCGAAATAGTCTAGTTTTAACAAAAACTAAATTGAATTTTCTAAAAAGATAAGAAAATGTAAGAGAACTTGACATAAAAAATATTGCCTTTACTTTCTCTTACTCCTAGTAAGAGAGGAAATATTATAATTTTACAGAACTTTTTAGTAAGTTGTGATTATGGTCGGTGACTTTCCTAAATTCACAAAATATTAAATTTAAACATAGGCCGAATTGTAATTAAAAATCTGTTTATTGATGGATTTTGGACTCAGCAAGCATTTGAAACTTTATAGCTGACATATGAAAGAGGATATAGGCTCTACCTCTTTAAGCATATAACCTCCTTTATATGCCAAGCTTAAGTGCGGCTTTAAATAGAGAGAGAGAGAGCGTGAGAGAGGAGATCAAACAAGAACTTTAGGCTCTACGGAAGAGCCATTCTCAAGATTATGAAGTCTAATTAAGATTAACTTGATCTTCATCAAGTTGAAATCTGATATGTAAAAGGGTGTGATAGTTGCTGTTATTTTTGGGCATATTACTTTATATAATATAATAATAAAATAATATATATGATTAATAATACGACTTTATTTCATTTGATTTAAAGTTTCTTTTAGTATTTATTTTATTTGTTATAATAAAAAAGTTATAAATAAGATCTAGTTTTGCAAACTCTGTTTACCATTCAAAGGTCTGTTAATTACTCTAAAAACACTTTCATTTCTATTGAGGCTCTAATATTGATTTTAATCAAAATTAAATAAGTTTCTTATAAGAGAGATAATAATGCGATAATCTTAGTACTGTTACTATGAACGGTTATTCGGGAAAACAATTAAGATCTTATCACTTTCTTTTTTATTCCTTTTTGCCATTAAGATAATGGACGTTTGTGACCATAGTGGCGGTCAGAAATTTGTTGAATAATATTCAGTTTCTTAAATTCTTGAATCAAACATAATCCATTTTCTACCGCTTGTAACTTTCTTTGTAGGCCAAGTTGGAGAAATCTTTAAGTTGCTTGTTGCTTGTTATAAAGGAGCCAAAGTTAAAAGGAAGGAACAAAAATTAATTTATACTCGTTGATTGTTTCGAGCAATAGATTGATATGGAAGGCATTTTTTGGGTCTTGGCCATGAAATTGCTGGATATAACAATATTAAATGAATCTTGAAATACACATAAACCCAATTTCAAATTCTCTGAGCTGACCTTCTTTAATTATGAGCGATTAATTGTAAATATATTGGGCTCATACTGTTTGAAATAATGCCTTATCTTTATTATGGTCTTTTTAGCCAAATTCATATTTTACCCAGGCACTGGTCCTCATGCATGGTTTAGTAAGCATTACTTTTGATGAAAGTGGGCAAAATTTGATTCTGGTAGGTTCTCTAATGGTGTTCACATTCTTTTGAGTAAAAGTGGAGAGCTACATTACAGTTATTAGCGAGTTGGTAGCAATGATCAGAACTAAACGGGCATCACGGCATCTGACCATACACCCTAATAAAAATCGCCATTTATTAGGTCTTTCTTTCATGGGCTATTGCGCTAAGTTTCAGTTCTAATGCTAATTTTTGTTTATATATTTCAGTTATTTTTGGGTAAACAGACTACAGATTCAATTTATAGATTTTTTTTAAGCGTTATTCATTTTTATAGAAATTAAAATCAAAAAGTATCCCACCAGAAACTTAATAAAAATGAGGCTTTTGAAAAATCGGTTTCATAATCATGTAATTGGATCCGAATCATTAAGATTCGTGAGGATTATTTCATTAAACAGTGTTCAGCACTTCTACTAAATTATTTCTTCTTCATCATTCTTAAATTCATTCCCTCCAACTCTCTCCTTCTCAAATTAACTATATTAGTTAAATTCGCTTAATTTAAGCGATTATCTGAATAATTTTGAATGAGGGTCTTTAAGATTTTTGAGCTACTGTAGAGCTGAGGGGTCAGTAATTATTTGGAATTTGTACCTGAAAATTATATAGCGATACTGTTTGCAATCAAAGAGAATGGGTAACAATTCTTTTATTGCTAGCTTTCATTTCAGTTTGAATTCAGTTTTTGAAAGAACATATGAAGAAAAAGCTATAGGTCGCTCTTCACAATTTATTTGTTGACTTAGAATTGCCGAGATGCGTATGTTCTTGCATCCGTCGTTATTAATTCAAGTCATAATTGGGTTATGCTAGAATAGATGGTGAAATTATTTTTTGCTTAACAATTTCAAATGCCGATATACATGGGAGAGACCATATAAACTTTATGTTTTTCTTCTTTAAATCAGTTAAAGGCTTGGCTCGCCAAATTATGCATAAATTGGCGGTAAAAACCTTCAAATCCTAGAAATACCCTTACATTTTTAAATTTTTTGCGGAATTGGATAGTTTTTAGCTGCCTTTAATTTTTCGTGATCAGGAGAAATACCTTTTTTGTTTAAATTATAGCCTAAATATTTACATTCATTTTTGAAAAAAAAAAAACATATATCTCTAGATCTACACAATGGTTACCCTGCTGTAATTTACTTTTTTGTGTTGATGCTAAATGTTCAGTGAATGTTTTACCATGGAAAATTAATATCTCATCGATGACGTGTGACATGTATCACACGATAAGATTTTATCCATGTGACGCTGACAGGACCCGGTTGCGTTCTTTAAACCGAATGGAAGTGCGAGGAATTTGTATTTGCCGAATTGTGTGATGCTTGTAGTTTTGTTTCGTAACGATTTGTCAAGTCTAATGGAATGAAAAGCTTTACATATGTCAAGTGTTGAGAAGTATGTAGAGATGTGTAATGTAGATAAAATGTTATTAGAGGTCTGGAAGAGGCTCATCCGCAGGCTTCTTTTTAGCAATGATTACCGGATGAGCCCAATTACTAGAACTCGGTTCGATTATCCCTCTAGCCAGACTATGCTGTATAAGTGCTTTTAGTATGGGGGCTTCTGAATGTAGAAAGTTTGTAATGTCTACTGTGTACAGGTGAATGATTTTGTGTGTCAATGTGGTGCATAATGTCTGTAAATATTGTTTTGTAGTCTTTGCCATTTGTAAATTTGTCATAGAATGGAGGAAAAGTTTCAATGATTTTTGTCTGTTTTTTGTGGAAAGAGATGCTACAAACATCAACCTGCAGCACGCTCAAATTTGTAACAGATGAGAAATTTCTTCAGGAAAGAGGATTATTGTAATAGAATCTGAATCATTAAGATCCGTGAGGATCTGGAGAACCTAGTTACTCGTTATGTAGGCTAAAAAAAGGGAGGGGCTACAGAAGAATAGTTCAGGATAGTTTAGAATACCAATCAACACCAGTCAGTCAGCATCATCATTCCCCTTTCTATTCTTCTGCCAGTCTGCCTCCTTGTTTATTATTCTCTCGCTACCTTATTCTCCAACTTTTATTAACAGTGTCCTGCTAGGAGAGTTTAAGGAAGTGCGGATTTTCTCCGATAGTCAAGCCGCACTAAGGGCTTTGAGTAAGCCTTGGTGGAGTTCGAAATTAGTGGGAGAATGTAGGAGAAGGCTTAATGCTTCGGCACGGAGGGGTAAGGTGCATCTCTATTGGATACCTGGACATGCGGGAATAGAGGACAATGAGAGGGCGGATCGGCTGGCCAGGGAGGGATCATCATTACCATTTTGTGGTACTGAACCAGCCCTGGCCGTTACAAAGACGTTTCGCGACAAACAGATTACACTTTGGGAGACGAGAGCTTTGGAGAAACGCTGGGGGGACACGCAGGGGTGCCTCCAAGCTAAAAGATTTATAATGGCAAGCAAGCAGAGAATTTCGGAGTATCTCCTGTCTCTTAGTAGGACGGGTTTGAGGACCTTGGTAGGAATAGTGACTGGACACACTTGGGTGTCCAGTCACTTGTTTAACATAGGAAAGACGCGGAGTCCCATTTGTCAGAACTGTGATGACGGAGTTAGGGAAACGGTGTATCACTACTTATGTCAGTGTCCCCGTTTCGCTGGATCTAGGTTTCGTATATTTGGGAGGACACCACTCCCGCAGGATTGCCTGGGCGAGTTGGAGTTTAGGGATATCTTGGGATATTGCAGATTAACCGGCAAGCTACCGGGGGAGATTAATTAAGGGGTTACGAGGGGTATCGGTGGGATAAGAGCCACATAGGCTTAGGTCCCGCGCCTTTGGGCACCCGTTTGAAAATAATAATAATAATAAGTGTCCTGCGGTTTGTGTTTCTATTTCATTATACAGTGTTCACAGTAAATCTACTAGTATATTTATATATTTATCATTCCTAAATTCATTCTCCAATTTTTCCCTTCTCACATCCACTACAATCATAATGCTTCAAAATCACAAAGGATTTTTAATTCGTTTTTTAATTAAAGAAAAACATAAACTTACAAGTGTATTTTTTAGGAGAAAAATCTTTATTCTCTATTAAACATTTTTTATTTGCGGGACAATTATAGAAAGAAGATAAAAAAAATTAAAAATATTGTCTCTGAAAGGACTGAAACATTTAAAATAATATTAGTTTCTTTTTTTAATAGATTATACTAGTAGCTTTTGATTAAAGAACTCTTGTGGCTCAGTTCTGAAACTAAATCTAATCTAACTCTTACACGCTTCACTTGTTGTGTAAATCATGAGTTGGGAGTTTAAAAGAAACTATTTTTTGTGCTGTTATTTTGTCTCTGAAAGGCGTGCAATTTGTCAAAAAATTGAACGTACTTTTGGCGATATATATATACTGAATAAACAAAGTGAAAATTGTATATAACTACATTGGAATTGAAAAACAAGTAAGCCAATTATAAGTTGCCTCCATTTTTGTATTTTATCCGTTTTGTAATATAATCCGTGTTCCATTCATAACAGCAACAAAATTATCTTTCGATTTGTGAATGGTTATTTTTCTGCCTTTATTTTTTTTTATTTGACTTTACTTGGGGGAAATTGGCAACCCCCCCATCTAGTGTTATAATCCTTGCAAACAATGTGTTCGTATTAACTAAAATATTGTTTCAATCAATTTCTGAACTATTTATTTGTTAATTAATTTTTTTTTTTTTTTTTTTTACATATTCATTTTACCAAACCTTTGATAGGATTTGAGTTTCAGTTTTGCTGTGATTGCTTAAGGGCATCAGGAAGTGTTGAAAATAAAAGGTTTAAAATAAATAAAAAAAACTTAGTAAATTGAACTTAGCTAACAATTCTCCTTCAACGATTTAGCCTAGCTAGGCAAGTTTGGATAGCTAAGCAACATTGATGAGTAATCGTTGCTATTGAAATTATATAGCACACATCTTTCAGGCCAGATCAAAGAATAACGTTGCGACATTTTGCGACAGCCATGAGCGCCTTAGACTATCAGCAAATATAAGGATGTTTGTAATCTAAAACCAAGTATATTGTTAATACATAATTGCATCTAATAGCTGCTTTAACGTTACTGGCAATGAACACTTCACTGATAGTCGACCGTGTACTCGGTTTCCTACAGACAACCCCACTTTTTTTTCTTTCAGTGCGGCAAATCATAAACCACCAACCTTATCACTCAGTTAAAAAACTGATCCATCTTGAATGACGAGTTAGAAGCGTTGGGAACTATAATTTGTTTGTTACGGACTAGTATCATTGAACATTAAGCGAGGTCAGTAGTATCCATTTCCGGAAAGGATTATTTGAGCGCGCACCTGTTCAGAATAATCTTGATAATATGATTTCCCAGGATGCACCAAACGTCCCCTTAAGAAAATAAGCAGAACTACATCGTACATATGTAACTGTTCTCATATTTTCCATAAACTGACCAAAATGTCATACATTGTTGTTATTAGATGACATCGTGCGCAGACATAATCCTCCCCATTTAATGGGGATCTGCAGGATAAACCATTGTGGCGCCTGCAACTTGTGGCTCTACATGAATCTATCGAAAATCGCGATAGAGAGCAGTCTCTGCTGCGTGCAATGGATTCCAAGTGGTTATTATTGTATAGTGCGCTGTTAGAGGTTAAGAGCGAGTTTGGTGTGTTCTTCGGACCTGAAACGGAAACCTTACTGAATCTAGTGGACATGAGTCTCCTGTTTAAGTTAACGGGGGAATTATTACACTTGAATTGTGTGTACCGTGGCTTCTGAGGGATGAGGCTAGTGAGTTGTTATTTTGTGTGATTTAGGGCTTAGAGAAGACATGTTCCATTTCTTAGCGGTATGCCCTAATCAGTGTGATTATAGAACTCGTTTTTTCGGTTCTCCTACGCTCAATACCGGTTAGATTGTTGGCGCGTTGTCCTCCACTGATTGCCTTTCGATCCTCAGGTATACTCGCCATGCATTAAAGTTAAGGTCACATTATTATTAGCTCACTTCTTTTTCTCTTTGCATTGTATTGTAATAAGACTCCAGTGGGTGCGTATCTAGTTTTATCTAGTTTTTCTTTATATAGAAGCCCGTTTTTTATTGTAGTATATTATAATAAGATTATTGTAGTGGTTTTCTTTTCTTTTTCCTTTTTATATAAATATATCTATTTGTTTTTTACATTATATAGAAGCCCATATTAAGTTTGTTTGTTGTTGCTTAAGTTTGTTTTATTATGCTTCATTTATAGTTGATCACCTTTGTACTTCATTGATATAATATTCTTATAGAAGGTTTTTCTTTTTCTTTGTTTGTTTTTGTGAGAAAATTATCATTTAGAAGTAAACTCTGGCAGACGGCTTAACGCCATGCCTAGTAAATACTGTGTAATTTCATGTAGATGTTGCAGTATGTAAATACCGCTCTTTGTATTTTTTTTTTTCACTTCTCTTTGTCAAATAAAAGTATTTTATAATAAAAACAATACTAGATGATATTGCCCAACCTTTGTCTGGTCCAAGGACTCTAGTTAAATCAATTTATCTTTATGAATTTAATTTCAAATATTGATTTTAGATTCTTATAAAAGAAACTGAACAGTAAAATTATTTTATTTCTTTAGTTTTTCCGTTCTCTTCATTGTTACTCAATTTTCCTTCTTATTTTCTTTTTTTATATTGAGGTTATGAGCGCAGAAGGTTCTACTAAGAGAAGGCAGTTTTTTTGGTCTAGTTCCCTTTTATATTCCAAGCTAGTGACAATCTAATCTTACTTCACACCATCTTTTTCCATTGGTAACCATATACTTTAAAAAAAAAAAACAATAATCGAGTTCTTGCTATATATAACAACACCATGTTTGTACATTGTTTTCTTTTTATGCAATTTGTACTGAGTTTTGAAAATTTTCTTGAAAATAATCTTTAAAAAATAAAATATAATATTGTTATGGTTTTTATTGTATTCGTTTTTGATATAATTAAATTTTAAATAAGTGCAACGTATACCTGCACATCATCACTCGAACCAATAAGTTTTCAGATAATAAATTACTGAACGGCTTTGACATAGTAAATAGTCGCAAAAAAATACTTTACGAGTTTTTTTTCTGTGAATTGAATTACTAGTTTTATTTTCTTAATTAGAAGTTTGACAAACAGTCTAAAGAAGAATAATTATATCTTAATATATATATAATTATTTTCTTCAAAGCTTAAAAGCACTGCAATCAGAATTAAAGTTTCTTCGGAAGAAAAGTTCATTAGAATGTAAAATACATGAATTTGTGATGAATAGATAGAATGTAGTTATAGAAATTATGGAAACATATTCAGCATAGTGTAAAACAAAATTTTGCGAAAATCTCATACTTTTTAAAAAGTTTTTTTTTTTCATTAAGTTTCTTAAATAAGCCCTTTCTCATTCATGAATACATGCAGTTAGATAGAGGCATACATAGACACAAACATAAAATGCATTTACATACATATCATAAGATGTAAAACACTTGCTACTGTAAGTATTGCCATAATTATATCTTGTTTAATGATGAATCCCGATTACTAACTCTTCTGATGATTGTCATGTCATCCGTATATAAATAATTGGTCCGAAAATAATGTTGCTAGGTCATTAAAAAAAAAAAAGTATTATAACAAAGAGTGTCCAAACCAGGGAGGGATCAACATTACTATTTTGTGGTCCTGAATCAGCCCTGGCCGTTACAAAAACGTTTCGCGACAAACAGATTAGACTTTGGGAGACGAGGGCTTTGGAGAAACATTGGGAGGACACGCAGGGGTGCCCCCAAGCTAAAAGATTTATAAAGGCAAGCAAGCAGGGAATTTCGGAGTATCTCCTGTCTCTTAGTAGGACGGGTTTGAGAACACTTGGGTGTCCAGTCACTTGTTTAACATAGGGAGGACGCGGAGTCCCATTTGTCAGAACTGTGATGACGGAGTTAGGGAAACGGTGTATCACTACTTATGTCAGTGTCCCCGTTTCGCTGGAACTAGGTTTCGTATATTTGGGAGGACACCACTCCCGCAGGATTGCCTGGGCGAGTTGGAGTTTAGGGATATCTTGGGATATTGCAGATTAACCGGCAAGTTACCGGGGGAGATTAATTAAGGGGTTACGGGGGGAATCGGGGGGATAAGAGCCACATAGGCTTAGGTCCCGCGCCTTTGGGCCGTTTTGATAATAATAATAATAAGAGCGTCCAAAAAATTCGTCCTTTGTCGTATTTGCTATCCTCACGTTAGTTGCAAGGATTGTGCAGTCAACACTCACACTGTTTATAAAAATTTAGGTAATGGACAAATATCTGACAGCTGCAAGAAGGTTAGGAAACTGTGGTTCATCTATTTGTCTTGCATCATTTCACTGTATCTCATAAAGGAACTGGCTATGAGACTATTAAAACGTGGTTAGAAGAATGCAAATTCTTTGCTGGAGGAATGCTGCGGTGCAGAGACATCCAAGTTACTCCTGTAACTCCTCAATACAGTGAAAAATAAAGGAGGATAACTGCCTGGATACTGGACACTGTCTTCTAAGGCCTTTTAGAATGTATAACATCGTTTCATTGTGATTTGTATATTTTGCTATGGTTTCCTATGGATTGTGTGAGGGAACCGCAATTTTAAACCCAGGATCGAAAGCCTCTCGTCCTAGTTCATTAATGAGTTTGATATGAGTTGAAGATGAAAGCAAGGTGTATGGCTTCAATTCATGGCACTTTAATGGAGTTTCTAGAATCAACAATTTATTAGAATTAGAAGGTGGGATGTAATAGGATCAAACAGAAAAGATCTTAAAAGCTGTGTGGTATATTTTAAGCGTGGCTGTAATGCATAGTAGAAGTGTGCTTGGAGGCATAATGGTGGCACCTCGATACGGCTGCTAATGGAACTGTTGAGTCATCCAGATAATAGATATTCGCTCTACTACAAAAGTTGGACTTAATAGTTCCATCAGCTGAGACAAAAGTAGCTAGACTCCGCCATTATGCCTTTAAGCATATTTCAACTATTTGTTACCCCACTGGAATGTATAGCGAATGAGTTTCAACTTCGAAGGCCAAGAATCCAGTAAGCTGCTTCTAGCTCCCAACAAGAGTTAAGATGAATTAAGATAAAACCCCGAAAATCTGGTGACTTAGAAGATAGTCGCCAGTTCAATCTTGAAGAGTAAACAATGGTCAGATCAATTTTAAGGGGCTAACAAGTTAATAAAGATCAGATTTAAAGCTACACCAAACTAGCCACACTAGTTGAATCACCGTTAGTACAAGTAAGGGTTCTAACCAGGCACATCGCTCTTCAGACGACTCATATCAGCCAACTCTACCATTCTACATGAATTACGCTGCCAACATCATCACTGTTTGGTAAATCACTCTTCCTTTCATTACTCTTTTCTCCTCACTCTCCCCTTCATATTAAATTTCACCAATCACGATAATCCTCTTAGCATTTTACATGGCAAACGAGTCAGAATGAATAGTCAGTACGTAACAAATAATGGAAGCGATTTTGGCTCTTTTTTTGCCGACAGGAAATATCCTAGAAATAGCCCGCTTCTGAACCACTTGACACTAAATCTAATGCCCAATTCACCCTCTTGTGAATAATTTCTTGTTACATCCTGTTACAGTAATAGATCTACCTTGATAGAACTGAACTTTGATAGATATAAATTACTTTACGGCTCAATAAAAGCAAGCTAACAGTTTATAGGGAATATTAAAGGCTAATTTCAGCAAGGTTATTGTACAATAGAATTGAAGTTGAACAGCCGTAGTTGAGTTCGCTGAACTGACAGACACAACTGGCGCTATTGTTGGTTAAGTAAATACTGTCTGTACAGGCGTACAGTGCTCACACAGCACCTACTTGGCGTAGTAGATAATAAGTGGGAATTAAACAACGTTAAAAGTCAAATACCTTTTATAGAACTTCCCATCGCACGGCGCTATAAACATATCCAGCCAACCAGAAATCTATGGCCGCGGTCCTTTAACTTTCATATGATTCACACAGTACCTAAATACATACATATATACATATATTTACACATATTAAAGTGATGAACAACTGCTATTTACGAAAAACTGATTTTTTTTGTTGTCAATATATAGTATTTTGTATGGTCAGCATAATATTATAAGAAATGACTATTGCTAAATGAAAAGTCCTTCGAACTCTGTTATGCTCTCGACCGTGTATATCTTTTACATTTAATAGCATTTCTAAATAATGGTCTCATTGTTGTTTCATTTTAAAAGCAGATCAACGATTATCGGCTCACCAATCTTGCTTTGTTATTGCTTTAATAAGAACATGTTTATAAGAAGTGGAAGTTTTCGGGCTTCCTCCAAGATCCGGCTTATTTAATCTAACTGTTTAACTCGCATCTTTAGAGTGGGTTTTATTGAATAATAAAATATTGAGAGTACTATTCTGCATCGTAATATGTGTATATTCCAATAAAGAAACTATTTTTTGTTTAAAGGTAGTTTTTGTTTCTTGGATAGCCGAATCAGGTAGGTATATAATCGATTTTTCTTTCCTACAAAATAGTTTTTACTATTGCTTCTATAAGGCAGTAGAATTATGAACTAATTGCAAAACTTCGATAACAGCTGTTAAGACTAATAGAAGATGGTGAAGAAACGCAGATTTCAGCCTAGTTGTTTTCCCTGGATATGGGTAAGAATTAATTACGTGACCTATCCAGATTATCCGACTACTTTAATTTGCAGGAATATTATGTTATGGGAAAGATGGGTAAAGTGGCCAAAGCGGGCAAAGTGGCCATTACCAAAATGTGAGTCTATTGTGTTACAATCCAGCTGCGGATAGGTTCATTCCTTCTGCCATATCCCTTTAGTGCTGTCTGAACGTCCGGGAAGAGTGGGCGGTATTACTTCGTCTGATAGATTCAGAAAACAAATTTTATCACACGCTGATCTAAGTTAAGACTTACGTTTGGTTATTTTTAACTTCAATTTATTCTACTTTATGAACAAATTCGGTGTTATATGTTTAACCAGCATGTATTAGGCTATTTAATTACGCAGGGTGCCGAAAGATTTATTAGTCTGGCATTAGAAGCCATTGTTTGCAATGGCAACAAGCAGCCAGTAGAGCAAAGTGGCCAGAAATTGATTTTGCAAGAATTGTGTTATCACATTGTTTTGACAAAACATCCTGATGATGGGCGGACGCCCGAAATCGGTTGATGACCACAAAATGAAGCGTGTGCGGGTTGTGAGGAAGAAGACTGTTTCTTTGTGTGTGTGTGTGTGTGTGTGTGTGTGTGTGTGTGAGCCTTGTCAAAACAAAGATTAAAACTTAATTCTTAGCAATCCTACTTTTTATTTATTTTCTAACTTTGAATACTAATACAGTGAAATATACTGATGTGTGTACAAAAGTTGTACGAAAAATTGTTATATTTCTAGCCTTTTTTGTAATGTCACTTAGCAGTGATTGATCAAAAAAGAGCTTGTTCCTTTAATTTTCTATAAAACTCTCTGAGTCATTTTTACTTTCTCTTACTCCTAGTAAGAGAAAGTATTGTAATCGTGTCAAATTGTCGATATCGAGTTTTCACCAGAAATATCCGTTGTGAGGTCCCTGAGTCCAAAAAAGTGGTTTTTAGCAAATGGTTCTGTGTGTGTGTGTGTGTGTGTGTATGAATGTATGTGAACAGCATAACTCAAAAACGGAAAACCGTAGAAAGTTCAAACTTGATATTCCGTTTAGGTATCTCTATGGGATCTGACAGTACGTTATCTGTCAAAATTCCTCAACCAGACGTGCCACTTTACTAGTTGGATTTTTTACGGTTTTGCGATTTTCTCAAAAATGGCCCCGACGATTTTCTTTAAACTTCGAACATCAACCATTCATACAAAGAGCTACAATTTTTATTTGAAACATTTCTCCGGGAAAATGCATCTAAGGGCACTTTTGGTGGAGGGGTGGGGTTAGGTTTCCATTTAAAGTGCAATTTCAGTTTATTAGACAATTCTGTGATCTAAATAATGTTAATGAGAAATTAAATATTTTGTTGAAATTCCGAGTTTAAAAAAAATCGGATAACCGGAAGTGCATTTACTTTTCCAGTTTACTAAATGACTTATTTTCTTTTTCGCAATTTTCTCAAAAACGGCTCCGACGATTTTCTTGAAACTTCTTATAATAACTAAACATGCAATGATCTACAACTTTTATTTAAAATATTTCTCTGGGAAAAGTCATTTAAGGGCACTTCTAGGATTATGTTTTTTTCTAAACTGCTATCACAGTTGATTATACAATTCTATCATCCAAACAAAAATTAATTAGAAATAAATAGATGGCCGAAATTCCGAGTTTTAAGAAATTTAGTAAACCGGAAGTGCGTTTTTACTGAACAGTTTTTTTCAGTTTTCGACGAATTTAATTAAATTTGTTTCACAAACTATAAAATTTGTCAAGTATAATTTTGAGAACAGGAGTAAGAGAAAATTGTGTGAGTGTTTCACACCAGATTTTTTTTTCTTAATCACAGTAAAGTACCACTATACAAATAGGTACTAGAAAATAGTTAGAACCTTTTAGGTTATCCTCAACAAAAAAAGTTATTCCTTATCCTGACCACATTGTCCATCTCTTCCCTACCAATAAATCCCTGAAATAATTTGTGAGTGCATATGCGGAGTCGTGAAATGTGATTGAGGATCACAATATGAAGAAAAATCGTGAACTTTATCTGTTATGTTAACAGCATGGCTTTAGCCATGTGAATTAAGCTTACACGCAGTTAGTTAAATTAATGTGGAGCAAGAAACCAACTGTTTTAATAATACGATATCGCAGGTGGTAATTAAAGAATGATTGTAAATATGTTTACCTGATTAGTTCTAAAATGGCCAGAATGATCATCTTTCTTAATATTGTTACCATTTTCAGTGGAAGGAACCTATAAAAGTAAAAAGCACCGAATTTCTAATGTGTTACTGGAGTAAAATTGTTTATAATAATAATAATTTTTTTTTTTTTTTTTTGAGGGGTGAAATGCGTTTACGCACGCAGAGACCCAGCAGTGCCGGACTCCCAAATCGGACTACCGGCTAAAACACCCCCCCTACTGCTAGGCCTAGCCGGATTCACTGGCGACCAGCATTACTTCAGAGCTAAACCTCTGCCTTATCTCATTGGGTATCTCCTTCGGTGTTACCCTACTTGGCAGTCGTCCAGGTCCTGCTTCTTCCGCTGAAGAATGTCCCTAGCGTACCTAGCTACAGTCTGCCAGTTGGCCTCACTGACCAGCATAGATTCAACTATAGTGTCTGGAGTCTGTTGCCCAATCACTGCCTCGAAATGACCTCTGAGCCGCTCCCACCGACCGCAGGAGAAAAACGTGTGGAAGCATCGTCTTTACTGCCGGGGCAGTAAAGGCATTCCTCATCCTCTACCCTTCCCACCTTTTTCAGGTACGCCCTGAAGTAGCCATACCCACTCAGGAGTTGTGTGACGTAATAGTCCACTTCCCCATGGCCTCTTCATCCATGGCTTTACCTCCCTGATTAACCTAGCGGTCCATCGGCCCCGCAGATCATCTTCCCAGGAAGCCTGCAACCTCTGGAAAGTCCGATTCCTCTCCTCCCTGGAGAGAGCCTCCTTACTCCCTTCTGCCTTCCTTTCATGGAGGATCTTGCGTTCCCTAGCAAGGAGTGCAATTGGGATTACTCCGGCAATCACAAGAACCGCTGGCTCAGAAGACACCCTGCGGTATGCAGAGGCAATTCTCAGCGCACCAAGCCGCTGCACACGAGCCATTCTTTTCCTGTAGGCCTCTTTGTTAAGAGTATCCGCCCACACTTCAGCTCCGTAAAGGAGTATCGAGTGTGTCACTCATCAACACTCGGCGTGTGCTGCCCCGAGGGCCACCAACGTTCGCCATCAGCCTACTGAGGGACGCAACACTCTTTGCGGCCTTATCCGCTGCGCTCTGAATTTGCTTACCGAAGCTCAGCTTGCCATCAAACCCAGATACTTGGCAGTACTCTTCGAGGTCACAACTTCTTCTCCAACACGCCATGATATGCTCGTGGGGATCCTCTTTTTCGTCAGGACCACGATGATAATAATAATAATAATAATAATAATAAAATCGATTATTATTTCCCCTTACTTGCTGTTTGTTATAAAAGGAAGCTATTGCGGTAGTGTCAAATGTTCGATATCAACTTTTCGATGTTGAAATACACGTTTAAGGTCATCTTAGTCTAAAAAAGTGTTTTTTTAGAAATTGGTCGTGTCTGTCTGTGTTTATGTGGTCAGCATAATTCAAAAAAGGGAAAAACCGCAGAAAGTTAAAACTTGATATATAGTTTAAGTGCTATCAGGGGACTAGATAATAAGGTTATGATAAAAGTCGGTCAACCAGAGGTTGAGCACTTTATTACTGAATGAATTTCAGTTTTTTAGCGATTTTCTTGAAAATGGTTGCAACGATTTTCTTTAAACCTGTACGTCAATTAACTTATTAAAGAGCTAAAACTTTTATTAACAATGTTTTTCTAGTAAAATTCATTTAAGACGGCATTTTGTGTGAAACGTGGAATTATGTTTTCCTTCAAAATGTCACATGAATTTATTATACTATTCTATTATCTATAATAGTATTAATTATATGTGATGCCAAAATTCCATGTTGAAAGAAAATCGGCTTACCAGAAGTATAAATTTAACTAAATACTTTTTTTCAACTTTTGCGACTTTCTCCATAAAGACATCAATGGATATTATTCATTAAACTTGTTATTGATATATACAAAAACCGCGGTGATTAACATATCACTTTTGTTTGTAACAATTTTCCGAGGAATTCATTTAGGTGAGGTGGGATTTTGTGGGATTTAATGGGATTTTGTTTGATCTGTTTGCATTTAATTACATTAAACAATTAATAAAGATTTTTAGGTAAATGTTGAATATTTTTATTGATAATTAATTGTTCCACTACCAGTTTCAGTCATAACATATTTGTCTTGGCGTGTTAAATGGTAAATGAAATAACTGTTTATAATATAAATAGTTTGTGAATTTTTTAATAAAAAATTCATGGACTGAACACCCTCAAATTTCTAAACACAATGTAATAGCAACAATAATAGATACAGTGGTTGGTTCCGCAGAGCTGGAAAGCATCAGAGACATTTTCCTATAATAGCCTACTTCTTTTTGTGGTCATTGGCCGGTTTCGAGCGTTCGCCCATCATCAGAATGTTTTAACAGTATAATAACGTAGACTTGCACAGAGCAATTACAATTGATACACTCAACTGTATCAACTGCTGAGTGGGAGCAAAACATCCTGATGATGGGCGAAAACACCCAAAACCGGTCGATGACCACAAAAAGAATGCAAGCTATCACGGGAAATGTTTCTGATGAAACAATAATAGAATTAAATAATTTCAATTATGTTCGCTGAACAATTTCAATAATCAGAGACATTCTGACACAATTTCAATAATCAGACTAGTTTCACACTAGTTTCACACTAAGTCTCTGTACGAGTCTGTGTTGGCACACTGTCTGAAAAACGCATCCTGAAGATGGGCGAACGCCCGAAACCGGTCGATGACCACAAAATGAAGCAGGCTACCACGGAAAATTTCTCTGATGCTTTCCAGCTCTGCGGAACCAACCACCACAACAAATTTCAATAATGTTTCAATTAAATTACATTTAATTTTTTGGCAACATATTTCTTACTCTTTTGCTTATTGAGAGTTTTTGACAGGTAATAGAAATTAGCCCTTACTCAGCTAAATATTATCCACCCCTGAATAATTATAATAATTTATGAAATTTATTACTTTCTCTTACTCCTAAGAAAGAGGAAGTATTGTAATCGTGTCAAATTTTCGATATCAAGTTCTTACAGGAAATTTCCGTTTTGAGGTCTCCTGAGTCCAAAAAAGTGGTTTTTAGCAAATGGTCTGTGTGTGTGTGTGTGTGTGAGTGTGTGTGTGTGTTTGTCCGTATGTATGTGTGTGTGTGTGTGTGTGTGTGTATGTATGTATGTGTGTGAACAGCATAGCTAAAAATGAAAAATCGCAGAAAGTTCAAACTTGATATTCCGTTTCGGTATAACGATGTGATCTGACAAACGGAATATCAAGTCTGAATTATCTGTCAAAATTCCTCAACCGGAATACCACTTTACTAGTTGAATTTTTCACTTTTTTGCGATTTTCTCAAAAATGGCTCCGACGATTTTCTTTAAACTTCAAACATCAATCACACATACAAAGAACTACAACTTTTATTTGAAACATTTCTCCGGGAAAATGTATTGAAGGGCACTTTTGGTGGAGGGGTGGGGTTAGGTTTCCATCTAAAGTGCTCTTTCAGTTTATTAGACAATTCTGTCATCTGAATAATATTAATTAGAAATAAATATGTTGTTGAAATTCCGAGTTTGAAAAAAATCGGATAACCGGAAGTGCGTTTACTTTACCACTTTACTAAATGATTTATTTACTTTTTCGCAATTTTCTCAAAAATGGCTCCAACGATTTTTTTGAAACTTCGTATATAAACTAAACATGCAAAGATCTACAACTTTTATCTAAAACATTTCCCTGGGAAAATTCATTTAAGGGCACTTTTAGGGGAGGGGTGGGGTTAGATTTTCATTAAAGTGCTATCCTAGTTGATTATACAATTCTATCATCCAAACATAATTAGTTAGAAATAAATAGAGGCGGAAATTCCGAGTTTCAAGAAAAGTAGTAAACCGGAAGTGCGCTTTTACTGAACAGTTTTTTCAGTTTTCGACGAATTTTATTAAATTTGGTACACAAACTTTAAAATTTGTCAATTATCATTTTGAGAATTGGAGTAAGAGAAAGTTGTGTGAGTGTTTCACACCAGATTTTTTTTTTTCATTTTCGTAATTCCATAATACAATATGGAGGAAATTACTTACAATTTAGATGACCTTCTGAAGATTACATCATCAGTTTTATCTGTATTTACAACAAAGGTAATATTGTTTTGACAATAAGCGGCGTTTTAAATTTATCATGTCCGTCAGACAAGAGTAATCCATTAATGTGACTATGTCGTCAGCAAATACCAAAGACAGAATATCATTATTTATTTACTTTTCTCTCTTCAATCAAAATCAGATGGAACAAAGTAAACAGTAACGGTGATAATTATTCTCCCTGAAGAATACCTAACACTATATTTATTTCCATTCCTGTAACTCTGATTGTCTATCATCATTTTAAGAATAGCATTTTCTTCGTACATTTGTCATTAGTCATTCTTATCATTTTATTATTCACATCAAGCCTACTTAATTTTTCAATCAATCCTACATAATTTTAAATCATTTACTGTATCAAACGCTTTTCTTAAATCTATAAAAATCGCAAACAAATGTTTTCCATAAAACTGTTAATAAATTGTTTTAATAAAATGTGATATAAATAAATTTCCAATAGAAGATTTGGGTTTTATGGAATTCTGTTTGTTTATCAGGAATTTTGTATTTACTTTAATCCCGGAGTGGCAACCTCTAATTGACAATATAGAGGTGAAAAGTTTGCTAATAGTATTATTGATAATAAAAGCAATTGTATGGCAATTGTCCAGATTTCTTAGCGTCCTTTAAGTTGTTTACATAAAACGTCAGAGTGTTGTTTAAGAAGTTGGTTAGTCGGTAAATATTTGTTGTTAACGACATTGTACCAAATCTA
>JAAEAF010007265.1:0-58223 GCA_011037195.1 Triatoma infestans
GCACAGTCAGATCGCATGTTGATACCTAAACGGAATATCAAGTTTCAGCTTTCTACGGTTTTTCGTTTCAGAGAGCTATGCTGTTCACATACACACACACACACGCACACCATTTGCTAAAACCACTTTTTTGGACTCAGGGGACCTCAAAACGGATATTTCCGGTGAAAACTCAATATCGAACATTTGAAACGATTACAATACTAGGAGTAAGAGAAAGTAAAAAAAGTAAAAAAAAACGCATAAATATAATATGAATATATGATACAGTTTTAGAAAGAATTTCACTTTGTAATCAAATTTCATTATTCTTCTTACTTTAAAACTTAGGTAACGTAATTGAGTGTATAATTTGTAATTTTAGCCACATTATTTTATGGTATTATTACTTTTATCTTAATCCTAGTTTTAACCGGAAATACAAGTTTTAGGGTCCCATGCATACGAAAAAAAAATGTTTTTAGCGAATTGTCTGTGTGTGTGTGTGTTTTTAACAGAATCTCTCAAAAACAGGCTGTAACAGGAAGCTCAAACATTGATATTCCATGCAGGTACTACCCACTACATCAAACACGAAGATTTCGGGCAAAAATCTGACAACCGGAAGTGGAACGTTAGTGAAGATTGAATATTTTTTTTTTTTTTTTTTTAACTTCTTATTAATGACTTTTTCATCCATCAATGATTAATTATTATTGAAAATATCGAAGATTTGAAAGTAGCAATGACAAAATATTTGCAGTGTTTAATGGAATTAACCTATCCGGTATTTTATATTCGTCGTAGCATGCTTATTGGTTTTGTACCTAACCGGATTTTTTGAATTTTCAACCATTCGGTATTTATGTGTGCAGTAGATACTATACGAAGTTTAATGAAAATCATTTGAGTCATTTTCGAGAAAATCACGTAGAACTGAAAAAAACCTTCACTAACGTTCCACTTCCGGTTGTCAGATTTTTGCCCGAAATCTTCGTGTTTGATGTAGTGGGTAGTACCTGCATGGAATATCAATGTTTGAGCTTCCTGTTACAGCCTGTTTTTGAGAGATTCTGTTAAAAATACACACACACACACACACACACACACAGACAATTCGCTAAAAACTTTTTTTCCGTATGCATGGGACCCTAAAACTTGTATTTCCAGTTAAAACTAGGATTAAGAAAAAAGTAATAATACCATAAAATAATGTTGCTAAAATTACAAATTATACACACAATTACGTTACCTAAGTTTTAAAGTAAGAAGAATAATGAAATTTGATTACAAAGTGAAATTTTTTCTAAAACTGTATCATATATTCATATTATATTTATGCGTTTTTTTTTTTTACTTTCTCTTACTCCTAGTAAGAGGAAGTATTGTAATCGTTTCAAATTTTCGATATTGAGTTTTCACCGGAAATATCCATTTGAGGTCCCCTGAGTCCAAAAAAGTGGTTTTAGCAAATGGTGTGCGTGTGTGTGTATGTGAACAACATAGCTCTGAAACGAAAAACCGTAGAAAGCTGAAACTTGATATTCCGTTTAGGTATCACGATGCGATCTCTGTGCGTTATCTGTCAAAATTCCTCAACCGAAGTACCACTTTACTGGTTGTTTTTTTTTTTTTTTACTTTTTTGGGTTTTTCTCAAAAATGGCTCCAACGATTTTCTTTAATCATGGTATATCAACTACACATACAAGAAGCTACAACTTTTATTTGAAACATTTCTCTGTAAAAATTCATTTAAGAGCACTTTTAGGGAGAGGGGTTGGGTTAGGTTTCCATCTAAAGTGCTATTTCAGTTTATTGCAAAATTCACTCATTTAATTAATGTTATTTAGAATTAAATATTTTGTTGAAATTCCGAGTTTGAGGAAAATCGGATAACCGGAAGTGCTTTTGTTTTAACACTTAACTAAATAATTTTTTCACTTTCTCAAAAATAGCCCCGACGATTTTCTTGAAACATCACATATAAACCAAACATTCAAAGATCTACAACTTTTATATAAAACAT
Source organism: Triatoma infestans (assembly GCA_011037195.1). Lineage (NCBI taxonomy): Eukaryota > Metazoa > Arthropoda > Insecta > Hemiptera > Reduviidae > Triatoma > Triatoma infestans. The sequence continues at coordinate 2,007 of JAAEAF010007265.1, forward strand.
TTCTCGGGAAAAATTCATTTAAGGGCACTTTAGGAGAGAGGGTAGGGTTACAGTTTCCTCTAAAGTCGCATCATACTTGATTATACAACTCTATCATCCAAATGAAATTAATTAGAAATAAATAGATGGCCAAAATTGCGAGTTTGAAGGAAATCAGTAAACCGGAAGTGCGCTTTTACTGAATAGTTTCTTTCAGTTTTCAACAGATTTCATTAAATTTGGTGCACAACCTTTGTCAATTATAATTTTGAGAACTGGAGTAAGAAAAAGTTGTGTGAGTGTTTCACACCAGATTTTTTTTAAATTATTACTATGCATGACTTTTGACATCAATATAAAAAAATAAAAGTAGATCTGACGGTTTTCCCATGATCTGGCTGACCAACTCTTCTAGCAAATGTGGATATACCACTTTACGAAGTAGATGGAGGAAAACCGGTTCTAAATGTAATTATACTAGCCCAGGAAGCTTGGGAATAACAACAACAACAATGTGTGTGTGTGTGTGTATAGAAGAAGAAGAAGAAGTAGTAAACAAAAAGAAATAGTCAGAGAGAAAACAACTTTAGATTTCATTGATCTGAACGTTGGAAACATACAAGACTGAATACTAAGTGTTTAAGTAATCATTAAAGAGTTTCAACTAGTATATTTGGTTACTACATTTCCTACTTACCTAAACAAAAGACAATTGAGACATTTGTGGAAGATATTGTTTATTTTATTTATGGTAATATCATTATTTAATGTCCTTTAAAATGAAGGTGCAAGCTAAAACATTTACGTCTATAATACTTAATTTTTACTAAAATCTTAATATTTTTCTACATACTAACATTCTTAATTTTACCATTAATCAACAATCTTAGTGTATAACAGAAACATTAAGTTGAAATCAACTACATAAACCTACTCGTTAACTTTACTCTGACGATAGATGAAAATCCAATACCGGTCAGCAACAACAAAAACATGCATGCTACGACGGATAAAATCCCAAATGTTACCCAGCATTGCGGACCCATCATATATTAATGAAATATTTGTATAAAGAGAATAAAAATTATAATGTCAAAACTAACTGAAACCAGATTAATAATGAATCATAAAGCGTTTAAAATGTTATTAGTACAAAATCCCGAGTATTATTATTCCAATCTAATTCTTCACTGATTATTATCAGTTTTTTATAAATTCAAGAAATACCAACCTGATAAGAAAACAACTCTTTATCTGTCCTTACAGAAGAGAGAAATACTTCAATGAGGCGAGGCTGCTCTACGATATTGAGTTGCTACCCATATCGACCCAGCGTACCGATTAATCCTCACACATATGTTTAAACCAAGTTGGTTACATACAAACAAAAGTAATGATAAAAAAAATAATTTCAGAGACCTCATAGGTGATTGAAACAAGTCAAGATATTTGAATGAACATGTAATATATGTTCACCCGTGCAAATGCTGGGGTATTATGCCCACGGGGTTCACAATAACACCCTTCATAATCGGAAGCAAGTCATCGAGGCTGATGCCAACGCTGCACACAAAGTGCAATGTCTCGTTAGGGATGACACCTCTAAAGCCAAACCACAAGCCCTGCACCCTGTAGACCCTTTCTCCAAATTGGTCTCGGAACTTTTCCTTGCAGTGGGGAATACACTTCTCGTAGATTTTCCTTTTCTCCTTATGGACCTTCTCCAGTTGACTCGGATCATTATTTTCGTAATCACGATTTCAGCGTACCTGACTAAACCGTCCATATCGATGGCATGAACTTCCGGAAAAGCTCGTAAAGCCTCTTTGTTCCAGCAAATTCATGACAGCGACTTCACTCTGTTATTAGGAGCATGTTGTTCGGACACTCACCAAGAACATGGTGGGCAGTTGTTTCAGGTTTTCTACCACATATGCCACAGAGGGGGTCCAACAGATCCCGCAGACTGTCTACCGACCGTTCCAGGAACAGCACGAAGAGGGGCGTAATTTGTATAGAGCTTTATGGATGTTCGTCCATTAAGAGCCAGACAAAATTTTTTTATCACATATAAATCTATTTGCATCTGGTATTTTATCCATCGCAGCACGCATATTCAATTTTTTCCTGACCGGTTTCGGATTTTCATCCATCCAGAGCAATGTTCATCGCAAGTTCGTCTAGAGAGTTCGCTTCAACGTAATGTTTCATTGCACTCACTCTTGTTGGTTTGTCAGTGTAACAGATACATTACGTTGAAGTGAACTCTCTTCACGAAATTGGTGAACTTGCTCTGACGATGGATGAAAGAAAATCCGAAACCGGTCAGGAAAAATATCATGCTACGAAGGATAAAATAACGGGTGTTATTCAGTATTGCGGACCCATCCACATATTCAAAAATCTATTTGCCTCTTTGGATTCCTCTTGAAATAGCAAACTCCAACAATCATCCACTTGCAGCTAGCCTAGTCTTCGAAAGAATTCTGTCTCAATGGCCACCTTATGTTCCTTATGTTTGGAAATTAATCTAAGTCCTTCATTAGCAACGTCAACCATCCAAGTTTGGCACTTGCCTTGTTGTGGATTTAGATATTTGACAAAATGCAGTTTTTTTTTCTTAGGTTTCTGCGAATTTCTCAGTAAAGATACAAAAGAGTTTTTTTGAAAATGTTATTAGAGCTACATATAGTTTTACATATCAAATTTTATGTGAACAATTTTCCTAGTAGATATATGTTAGGGGTGTTCTGGGAGTAGTGGCAGATCAAGCTTCCATTAATAGTCGTTTTTCATTTAGCTTTTTCAATAATTTTTTTTTAACAATAATATTATTGTAGCTTGTTAATATTAAGTAGAAAAAAAATCTCAAGTTAAAGATTATTTACAATACTAATTATGTAAATTGCAGTATGAGAAGGTCGTGTATATTGTACACCAGATTTGTTTTTTTTAGTTTCTATTTTTGATAATTATTCAAGATAGGATTTTCTCTAAAATTTGATAACGCAAAGTAGAATATCATTTGTTTATCTTTCAATATATGGAGTTCTTATTGAGATTTAATTATTATTTTGTTTTTTATTTATAGAAATTATAAACGTTAACAATTTTTATAAAAAAAAACTATTTAGAAATGTCTAAATTGATACCTTAACTTTCAAATACCCAATCATTAATTGCATATCCTATTGGAAATAATTAAAAAAAAAATCACCCATTCTATTAAGTAGTACTGGGATACTAGTAACGCTTAAATCACACTAAGTTTAATGACAGGCCATATAAAATGAAACTTTCTATTCTTGTAAACTTCAAGCATATAAATTGCTGATTATTATGGGAAATGAATGAGTGAAAATTTTTATTTAATGCGTACTTATATTGATGTAATTTATAAAAGTTTACAAACTTATTTATGAAATAAAAAAAGAAAAAGAAAAAAAAAAAAAAACGCCGCATTAAATGTCAAGGAAGTTTTGACAGTTTTTTAAAAAGGTTTTCCCAAATAATATGCAGACTTAATTGTTATAATTCTGTTTATTTTTATTTTTTTTTTCACAATTTAGAAAACGTATGTGATGTATTATACAGGATGCTAAAACAATCTATAGTGTTTACGAAAAGAAGGATATTAAGTATCTTCTTAAAGGGATGGTAACTTTTGGTCGTGTGGGAAGTCTTCCTGCACTGTCTTAATATTGGGAGCCACTATTTCTTGGAGGGGTGGGTCTGAGCCGGGATTGGCTATCCCGGCACTGTGTGAATGTGAGAATGAATCTTGTGTAAATAGTGTACAAATTTAATTTAGGTTTAGGAATTAAGAGGTGCGAGGAATATCGAGTACTTAGTATTTTAGTTGTGGAAAACTGTTTGAATGAATGTGTTTGGTAAAAAACAGGTAAAATGAATAACAAACGAAAATTAACAGGTGATTTGTTAAATGAAAATAAATGAAATAAAGCAAAATTTAAAAGAAAATATTATGTGAATATTAAGTTACAGAAAATAGTAAGTGGACTGTATAGAAAGATTAAAGTGTGAGCCAATGGGCTCATATAACATGAACAAATGAATATTAAATAAATGCAAAATGAGTAGCAAAAAAAATATTTATTAAATTCAACAAGCCAAAAGGAGTGGCGCTTACCTTAAACGCAGACACCTTTAAATTTAGTGTGGTCCGACTGAAGTCCTTCAGCCCATATGGGGAATTGAAGGAAATAGGAGACAGGAAAGGAAACAAAAAAGAACCATATGCCTGTAATTCCAGCGTCGTTGTCCATACAGTACGGCTGATGAAATTAGATGAAGATTTAAACGGGCTCCAGGAAAGCTGTAAGGCCGGAGAAGCAACCGGAAGCAGACCACGTGCTTGGATAATCAACCTTAACAGGCCGGGAGAATCCGGAGACACTCACTCGACAAGAAATCGTCTTATCAATACTGGCCCCGAGGAAAACCAGAAGTGATAACACCTGGGTTTTCATAAAAGGGGAAAGCGGAAGTCTAAATTGAGTAGACAAATGCAAATTACGTATTACACACATACACCTTTCTTGTCTGAGTGTTAACTTGTGACTGGCTGGAAGGGCCAACAAAGGGATTACCCCCTCTCTCCAATTAGGACACAGCCTATAGAGTTATATATTTATATTTAGTTATTAATTTTTTTACGGCGGCAAATTTAAATTTAGATAAATACCGAACAGAATGTATTTATTGGGATGTGAGTATTTAATGGTATAAGAGTTTAAGATGATATGAATGCAACTAAGCGTGTGAATGTATGAATGTGTTGACCGATAGGAGGTTTATTAATGAGTATCCTTATAAACAAGGTATAAATTAAGGAAAAGTAATAAAGGTGCTGTAGCTGGATGTTTGAAGGTGGATATGTTGGATATGTGACGATAAATTTTTCTCATTTATACAACAATAATATGGTAGCTATGGCCTAACAGCTAATGCCCCCCAAAAACGCAAAAAAAAGTATCTTACTGTATTACTTTTTACTTTTGAAATGCAAGTGAATACGCTTCACAAAAATCTAATTTTAAGTACCGTTCCTAAATTATAATTGTAACAAAATGTTGGTTTTCAACAATTTAAATAAGAATTTATTAATAATATATTTATTTTCAAATAAACATAAACCAGAGCTAGATATGAAAAATAGTAAGAATAAAAAGGAAAATATTAAAAACAAGGAATGAATTATGTATGATGCGGTTTACTAGTCACAGTTTCCCCAAGGTCATCATCTTTCTGTAGGTTGAAAAACTCTATAGAGATCTCTCTCTCTGTGTGTCACATTTAATTTATATAACTACAAGATTTATTTATTTATATATTAAAAAAAAAAATATATATATATTCATTTTTAACACTATGCATGTGTTTTCTTTAACCTTAAACAATAATTTGAATAGCAATTATTTTTAAATAATAATTTTTGAATTTTCGTAATCACTGTTCAGAAAATTTTATAAGAAATGGTATTCAAATTGTCTGGCCTTAAAATTACAATGAGATGTTTGTACGACAATGGCCAGAAGAGTATTTAAAGAAAAAGAATTCTTTGTTGCTCTACGTTTCGGGTACCATTGGTGCCCTGCTTCAGGAGCACTGTAAAAGTTTATTGGAGAAAATACATTACGGTATACAAACTTCAATGTATTATACACCAAACAGTTTTTATAAAAATGACTCAGACAACACGAACTAGACATTATTAACAAAAAAAATCTGGTGTGAAACACTCACACAACTTTCTCTTACTCCAGTTATCAAAATTATAATTGACAAATTTTATAGTTTGTGTACCAAATTTATAGAAATTTGTCGAAAACTGAAAAAAAACTATTCAGTAAAAGCGCACTTCCGGTTTACTGATTTCTTCACACCCGGAATTTTGGCCAACTATTTATTTCTAATTAATTTCATTTGGATGATAGAGTTGTATAATCAAGTATGATACCACTTTAGAGGAAGCTGTAACCCTACCCCTCTCCTAAAAGTGCCCTTAAATGAATTTTCCCAGAGAAATGTTTTATATAAAAGTTGTAGATCTTTGAATGTTTAGTTCATATGTGTAGTTTCAAGAAAATCGTCGGGGCCATTTTTGAGAAAATCGCGAAAAAGTGAAAAAAAATCATATTTAGTAAAGTGTTAAAACAAAAGCACTTCCGGTTTTCCGATTTTTCTCAAACTCGGAATTTCAACAACATATTTAATTCTAATTAACATTATTTAAATGACCGAATTGTGTAATAACCTGAAATAGCAGTTTAGAGGGTAACCTAACCCCACCCCTCCCCCAGAAGGGCCCTTAAATCAATTTTTCCAGAGAAATGTTTCAAATAAAAGTTGTAGCTCCTTGTATATGTAGTTGATGTATAAAGTTTAAAGAAAATCCTTGGAGCCATTTTTGAGAAAAACGCAAAAAAGTAAAAAAGTCAACTAGTAAAGTGGTACTTCCGGTTGAGGAATTTTGACAGATAACGCACAGTCAGATCGCATGGTGATACCTAAACGGAATATTAAGTTTCAGTTTTCTACGGTTTTTCGTTTTTGAGCTATGCTGTTCACATATACACACACACAGACCATTTGCTAAAAACCACTTTTTTGGACTCAGGGGACCTCAAAACGGATATTTCCGGTGAAAACTCGATATCGAAAATTTGACACGATTACAATACTTCCTCTTACTAGGAGTAAGAGAAAGTAAAAAACTGGCAGCACTACTCTCTCCATACATGTTCTACCTTTCAATCATGCCATCGATTTCAATAACCCTTCCATTTTTTTAACCACTTACCCCCAACCATTCAAAACGTCTTCTATCCGAATCCTTACAAATTCACCCTTCATCCGAATTCTATTAATTTTAAAGAAAGACAAAGAAATCATAACTTCAACTTAAAACAATATTTTTCTAATCCTATAAAAAGATACTCGTCAGTAATTTGTTCTTCCAAATTTGAAATTGCCGCTCCTTACTACAAACATTTTTCTTATCCCCCCTCCCACCTTTTAACAATTTTTGAAATTAAAAAAAAAAAAACTCTCTTCATTTCAGTTTCAACGTTCTCAATGTTCACTCCTCTGCTACCCTAAAGGGACTTTTTTGTTTTGTTATAAATCTATGCACTTTTTCATAGCTACTATATTGTAAAATAATGTATATTCTCCAATAAATTTTTACATAGCTCCTGAAGAATGTTACCAATGGTACCCGAAACGTAGAGCGTAGAGCAACAAAGAATTCTTTTTCTTTAAAAACTCCTCCAGCCATTGCCGTACAAACAAGATTCAGACATTTTTTATACGAAATTTTGGCAAATAATAATAATCCAGTGAACCATAAAAATTAAATATTCATTTATAAATCGCGATTTTTATTGCAACTCTTATATTTTTTTTTTTTTTAAAGCTGTAATATTTTTTCTAAACCTTTTTTTCATTATTATTATGGATAATCATCAACATCAACTGAGAACCGAACACTATACCCAAATGGCAGCCTAATGTCGTAATCTCACGAACATTTTTGAAATTAATCTTTTCGAAAAAATCTGGTGTGAAACACTCACACAACTTTCTCTTACTCAAGTTCTCAAAATGATAATTGACAAATTTTATAGTTTGTGTACCAAATTTAATGAAATTCGTCGAAAACTGAAAAACTGTTCAGTAAAAGCGCACTTCCGGTTTACTAATTTTCTTGAAACTCGGAATTTCAGCCATCTATTTATTTCTAACTAATTATGGGATGATAGAATTGTATAAGCAACTAGGATAGCACTTTGATGAAAATCTAACCCCACCCCTCCCCTAAAAGTGCCTTAAAAGAATTTTCCAGAGAAATGTTTTAAATAAAAGTTGTAGATCTTTGCATGTTTAGTTTATATATAAAGTTTCAAAAAAATCGTCAGAGCCATTTTTGAGAAAATTGCGAAAAAGTGAATAAATCATTTAGTAAAGTGGTAAAGTAAATGCACTTCCGGTTATCCGATTTTTTTCAAACTCGGAATTTCAACAACATATTTAATTCTAATTAACATTATTTAGATGACAGAATTGTCTAATAAACTGAAATAGCACTTTAGATGGAAAACCTAACCCTACCCCTCCCCCAAAGTGCCCTTAAATGAATTTTTCCAGAGAAATGTTTCAAATAAAAGTTGTAGCTCTTTGTGGTTTGGTTTGATGTTTGAAGTTTTAAAGAAAATTGTGAGTCATTTTTGAGAAAATGCACAAAATAAATAATCTCGAATTAGTAAAGTGGTACTTTGTTGAGAATTTTGACAGATACGTAGTGTCAGATCCCACGGTGATACCTAAACGGAATATCAAGTTTCAACTTTCTATGGTTTTTCGTTTTGAGCTATGCGTTCACATACACACAACAACACACACACAGACCATTTGCTAAAAACCACTTTTTTGGATTCAGGGGACCTCAAAACGGATATTTCCGGTGAAAATTCGATATCGAAAGTTTGACACGATTACAATACTTCCTCTTACTTAGGAGTAAGAGAAAGTAAAAATTTAAAATTAAAGTAATATATTTAAGTATGTTTTACTGTATTAAATTTAAATATAAATTGATGAAGCCGCCTATGATAAAACCGTGAAAAACTAAGGAAAAACAAAAACAACAGTTTAGTAAAGTCGTAATTTTTGGAAAACCAAAATTACATAACCTCACCGATGCCCTAAAACCCACGTATACCCAATTTTATCGGTTTTTACTAAAGAAAAATCATTGAAGCTGTTTTCCAGATAATTGAGAAAAAATAAAAATTTATTCACTAAAGCGCTACTTCCGGTTGATCGAATGTAAACTAAAACCTTATCTAATAACCCCCTAGTAGAAACTTAACGGATATAATAGTAGGACTTAACAGAATATCATGTCTGAACATTCTGCGATTTTTCCATTTTTGAATTAAGTTAACCAAAATACAGACTAATTTATAAAAATCACTTTTTAGATCTCAAGGGACTTCCAAATGGTATTTCTGGAGAAAGCTCGATATCCAAAATTTGACAAGAGCGTAATACTTCTTATTATCTGCTAGCAGTAAGTGAAAGTAAATTACAATACTTCCTCTTACTAGGAGTAAGAGAAAGTAAAAAGTGAACTTATAAAAAAGGTTTCATTTCGTAATCATATCCTACTATAAACCCGATTTGTATTGTATTTTAAATAAATAAAATTAAAAACATGCCCGATCTTAAATGAAAAACACTAAAATTGTATCGGTGCTGATTTCGTTTGGCAAGCTTCAAAGCTGGGAAAAAACTCTTTCAGATAATTATAATGTTTTGCTGGAATCGTTCAAGAACAATTTGTATAGTAAGGATGTAGAGTTCGTATTGAATAACCGATATAATCTCTTCTACACAAATCTTTGTAGCTTCAGTCTTAAAAGAAATTTATCTCCAGTATAATGTGAAAATTAACATGTTAAGACTAATTGCTCAATTACGTTTAGTATACAAAAAAAAATTCTGGTGTGAAACACTCACACAACTTTCTCTTACTCCAGTACTCAAAATTATAATGACAAATTTTATAGTTAGTGTACCAAATTTAATGAAATTCGTCGAAAAGTGAAAACACTGTCCAGTAAAACTGTCCGGTTTACTAATTTCCTTGAAACACGGAATTTGGGTCATATATAATTTCTAGTTATTTCAATTTGGATGACAGAATTGTATAATCAACTGTGATAGCATTTTAAAGAAAAACATAACCCCCCTCCCCCAAAAGTCCCCTTAAATGAATTTATCAGGGGAAAAGTTTCAAATAAAAGTTGTAGCTCTTTATATGTATAGTTAACAACGCTGGTTTAAAGAAAATCGTTGGAGCCATTTTCGAGAAAATACCAGAAAACTGAAAATTATATTTCAGTAAAAACGCACTTCCGGTTATCTATTTTTTTTCAAACTCGGAATTTCAACAACATATTTAATTCTAATTAACATTATTTAGATGACAGAATTGTCTAATTTACTGAAACAGCAGTTAAGGATGAAAACCTAACCCCACCCCTCCCCCAGAAGTGCCCTTAAATGAATTTTCCTGGAGAAATGTTTCAAATAAAAGTAGTAGCTCTTTGTATGTGTAGTTGATATAGCAAGTTTAAGAAAATCTTCGGAGCCATTTTTGAGAAAATTGCAAAAACGTAAAAAAAACAACTAGTAAAGTGGTACTTCCGGTTGAAGGAATATTGACACATAACGGCACGTCAGATCCCATGGTGATACCTAAACGTAATATCAAGTTTGAACTTTCTACGATTTTTCGTTTTTGAGCTATGCTGTTCACATACATACACACACACACACACACACACACACACACAGACACACACCATTCGCTAAAAACCACTTTTTTGGACTCAGGGGACCTCAAAACGGATATTTCCGGTAAAAACTCGATATCGAAAATTTGACACGATTACAATACTTCCTCTTACTAGGAGTAAGAGAAAAGTAAAAAAAAAAAAAAAATGTACCATATATTTGAATAGAAGCAAATATTTGTTTGATTCACAAAATATTTGTAAATTTTTGTACATTCATAGCAACAGATGATTTATTACATGCGATTATAATGTGTCCTGCTTATGCGAATCGCAAGAAATTGTATATAAATAAGTATTTAACACACGATAATGAAAATGAGATAAATTTCATAAACTTACTTACATTTACAGAATTAGATAATATAAATAAAATAAAAGATATATATTTATTCTGTCTTTATATATTTCAAATAAGGGATGTTTTAAGTTAATTATTTTCTATATTTAACATATATTCTGATAATGATTTGATTTTTTTTTGTTTGCTTGATTTTTCTTTAAATTTCTTCTCATGTGTTTTAGGAAAATGGTAATTACTTGAGGGAAAAAATTTGTCGTTTCTTTTTTTCCTTCTTTTTTTTTTTTGATGTTTTATTTATTATTTGTAATTATATCTAAGCTGAATATTAAGGTCAACTACACCTTTAAAAGGTGCAAACAGTTGTAAAAAATAAAATAAATGAAGTTACACTATCTATATCAATCAATTTAAATCAACAAATAACCATTAATAAAATTTTAAAAAATAAATAAATTATATATTAAGATTAATATAAATAAAACTTGGAAATAAACTTGTATTTTAATACATTTTTTTTTTTTAATTAAAACAATCACGACCAAAAACTTACAATATATTAAACCCTATATTATATATTTACAATCATAATTTAATCGAATATTACAATATTATTTCCTTTTTTAAATTATTGTTTAGTTTAAGTAACATTAATAAATTCACAACACAAATATACAATAACACGCCATTCTAGGTTAAGTTTACGTCATGTGTTAGTTATACATGGTGTATAGGGCCATGTTGGTTTGGCCACCGACACTGCCATTATAAAATAGCTGGCACCTTAAAAATGGACACGCCCAAATCTTTACAACAAATCAAACTAAACTAGATTTCAGATACGACATCTTTCGCTTGGTATACATTGTTTATATATAAATTCTTATAAATGATATACTGTTTACTTATACTATACTCTAATATTATGTTTTGTTTAAGTCAATCAATGGAATAAAGATAAATAAAGATATAATAATAGTAAAACGAGAAGACAATGATACGTTCACAACCATTTCCTACTCAAGAAAAACAATGAAGTACTAATAGTTGTGTTTGTTTGCATTTATAATGTTGAAAAACATCGGAATTTCCGGTTTAAAACATTAGTGGTTTGCTAGAAACTACTATAGGTATAGTATAATCACTCAAGACTATAAGAACTCATTGATACCTTTTCAGCAACGTTACAGCTTGAAACCTAATGGAGCAATCCAAAAGTCTACGTATATTAAAAGAAATGAGCAATACTACAATCTTTTCAAAGAAATGGAATAAGTTCAAGAGTATCGGAATGCAAGAATTTAGAAATCTGTGTTTAATGTTCAACATTTCATAGTAAACAATATGATAATTGTGCCTAACGAGGAGGCTTAAGAAAATTAAAAATCAGATTTTGTACAAATAAAATCCAAACTCCAATGGGTAGGTCCGCTAGTGGAATACTTAATATAAGAGGGTCATTCAATAAGTAGCGAGACAAATCGCTGTAGCTCAAAAATGATTTATTTAATCAATATAAAACTATGGCTACTTTTCAACATAGTCCCCCAGCAACATTTATACACTTGTCCCATCGTTTTCTAATTTCCATTTTTGCAACTGATTTTTAATTTCTTTATTGGAAATGTTTCCCACGTAGAGCCTCTTTAAGGGTCCAAACAAATGGAAATCCGATGGGGCGAGGTCGGGGCTTTAGGGGAATTTGGAAGGATATCCTACCCCACTTTCTTTGTGGGCGTCCAAAAGTTGTCTTGGAACCCATCTCGCACAAGTTTTCTTGTACTGCACTTATTCTGAATAATTTTATGGACAGTTCCAACACTCGCCTGCACATCTTCAGCTATCAGTACAACACTAATACGCCTGTTGTCCTGAATTAACGTGTTAATGCGAGGTTCGAGGGAGGAGGTTGCATCTTCAACCGGTCGCCTACTTCGTTGCTCAGCACAAGCACTTACACCGTTCTATCCATTTGTAAAAGTTCGAACGGTTCAAACAATTATTCCCGTACACTTTCAACATTCTTTCATAGATTTCAATACCTTTGATACTGTCTGCAACTAAAAATCTAATCATTGAGCATTGTTCTTCCGAGGTGCAATGCTCGAGCGGACTCTCCATTGTTAACTGAATACATTTGAGGTTGTGCTTACCAAATACTCTCGAACAGCTGATGAAAGTACAAGGATGCCAACTTGACGCACTGAAACTACTGTATTGATTAAACAAACCGTTTCTGAGGTACAGTGATTTGTCTCGTTACTTATTGAATGACGCTAATAATAAACGATTACTTATTAAATAAATAAGCTCATATAACCGATTATCAACTGTATTATTAACAGACATGTTTCCATCAACTAATTGATAAATTAATAAATGATGTTATCAGAATTGTTATACGATACCTATAGTCTATTGTGATTGAGTTATGTTCAAATAATTTAGTCAATTTCCCGTTTCTATCACATATCATTCAATCTGGTGAACAAGCAATAGATGGGCCACATCGCTACCCCCTCTCTCTACTATCCTTCCCTGAAAGTAAATCATTTGCTAACCCTCGACAATCTCCGTTAAAGTTAGCAAAGGGAGAGCACGGTGATGTGCGGATGTAAACATACGCCCGTCACACTTTCACAAAGTGTCCCCCAGCCTGTAACCAGTAATAACCATATTCCACAACACAGTTATTACCAACTTAATTATTCAGCAAACTCTACTAGATATTATGGCTGAAACATATTATTATAATAAACACACGTGTCCTCGTTTTGTTGGCCAGTATAGTTCTGTGGTAAAGCTGCTAGTTCTCCCGAGAGTGTGATGATTTGTGTTAGCACTTAGACCTGGTAGCTAGGTGGTAGCGTTTTGGTTTCATAGTCTCTGGCCATGCTAAACATCAGCGTACAGTTTTGCTTTAAACCCTTTTGGGGCCGAGAATACAGTTACTCCAGTATACCACCATACAAATGTCCAACCTCCCAACAAACCAAAAGGTCTTATCTAAAATCAACTGCATAGCTATGCCAGGCAACCCTTTATTCTAAAACACATCGTTTCCCTCTATTCCCTAGCATGGATGTTTATCATTCTGTGACATTTTACTTTACATTATAATTTGGGTTAATATTCATACAAGTGGAATAAATTTGTATACATTATGAAATTTCTAATATTATTTAATTATAATGTTTATAAATGTATTCATTAATTTAATATTTTATTTGGGGGGGGGGGGGCCAGATAACTTGTTTGTATAAAATTATTGTCAGTAAAAATTATATTGATATTGTACGTTCGTTGATTGGTTGACAAAGACCCTAATTAGGTTTACAGTGGAAAGCGTTTAACATGAAAAATCAGGTAACGGGAAATAATACCGCGGTCCTGACAAAATACTAGAGTAATTTCATGCATTTTTTTTTTATAACATGAAAAGTTTTCGCTTATCGTAGGAACAGAATATACCTGGTTTCTGCAGCGTATCATCACCCAGATTTTTTGGTTTATTCTTTTTTTCGTTAGACCGAACAAAATAAACAATGGCTGCCACTGTTGCTAGGTTTCCGCTTGTCCTTGGATAGGAAGAGGCACTGCCATTGTCAAAACATTTTAATTTACTGGTCATTTAGTTTTCGAATTAGTGATGGCTATGTCGAAGTCAGTGAATTGTGTGTCGAAATTGGTGAATCCCCGCAACAGTAATGCGGAACATTATAAAAAGTTTGCGCAGTTATTTAGATGCGTATTTGAATGGCGAAAAGAATAACAATGGCGAATTTGTCGACAATTTGATGATGAAAAAGACACTGCAAAAAAATATCAAATTCCCCCTCCCCCCAAACAATAATGTTTTTACCTGTTCTTTCTTAAATACAGATATGTACATATAATTATTTATGTGTCTAATATGATGTGTTGGACAATATATATTGTCCGCATATATATGTAAGTATTGACTGTCAATGTACATACCTACAAGTGTAAATTTTAGTAGGAAAACCGAATTAATAAAAAATTTGAAGACATCGAAAATATTGGTGATATTTTTGGCATGCATCCTTTTAACACGTAAAAATATTTCGGTCCCCTCAGTTTCGTGTTAAACGTTTTTCACTGTAATTATATTTAGGTTAGCCTCCTTCATATTTTGAGAGCCTTTAATTTTTGTCATTGATAGCAACCGATAAATTGAAATGTTCACACACAGCATACAGGACAAGAGGTCTGTGCCTAAATTGGAGAGGGGACAACAGTATGATCATTATAAATAAAAAACGAAAACACGCAGAAAGTTTAAAATTGAAATTTCGTTTAAGAGCTACCTACCAATGGACTAGGCAATATGATTGGTTAAAATCGGTCAATCCGAAGTACCATTTTACTAAATGGATTTTTAGGATTTTTAGTTTAATGGTATTCTCTCTAAAAAAGCTAAAACGTTTTAATATAAACAGTTTATTCACAGACTGCGCAAAGTAAATTTCAAGTTGCATTATTGTTTTTATATTCTGCGCGCTAGGAACAAACTGGTCTACGGGGAAAATGTCTGGTACTCTTTTTAGTTCTTTGTAGGGAATAGTGCACTGCGGCTAGTCAGATCTACTGTGCCCGCTTAAGCCTTCTCATTGCACTGCCGGCCTCCAAGCAATGTGCTGTAGAGACTCCTAGTACAAAGGAAATCAAAAGATAGCACTGATATACTTGAACCCGAGAAATCTGTGTGGGAATCAACGCGCTACCTATGAGCTAAAATTCCTTCCCTGAAATTCTTTGTAACGTTTTGATTGCTTTTTGTAGTCAGCATTCAATGCATTTGGTTGGGGCATTTGCTGATTGATTCAAATGTGGCCAAGGTGGTGACAACAATCTGGTAATAGTTCCAGGACAAGTAGAATTTCAGGGATACAAAGTGAAGGACGTATTCTTTGTCGGCCCCAAAATATTTTATGATAGATATCTCTGGAAGTTCATCTGGAAGTAGCTATTTAGAAACGCTGCTCAGACTGGCAGAATCGATTGCTAATGTAAAGGCTGATATTAAATGAATCTTTATCATAAGAATTCTTCTTTTTTTTTTAATGTCGGACTTACAGAGATAGTACAACGGAAAGAGGAGTGTGATAGTCCGCTAAGGGTCATTGTCGCCTCAAAATACATAGTATATACATTAAGTCTGGTAGCCTATGAATAGTAGGTATGCTTTCATAGAAAAAAAAGAAAAGGTTACACAGTGGGTCCTTTGTTGGGGTAGATGCCCACTCCTATGTTGCTATCAATTGTTAATGAACTTCTAACGTAGATAATGTAAAAACTAGGTTACACACTTTAATAAAATAGGTCATTAAAATGAACGACTTGAATTATTAGTTTTCAAATTTTACTTTTTAATTATTTTGTTGGCATTTCATGAATTTTTATTTTTACTTTTTCTCTTTACTATTTTTTTGTACATCATACGAATTGCTAAACCAACGCAATTGCTAACCGAGTGGTAACACTCTGTAATTACTCTCTTCATCTGAGAAGAGGAAGTCGGAAGGCCTTAAACACATGGCTAGATTTCTGGAATAAAGTTACAATCCCGGTAACTTTTGGATCATAGGAGAGTTTGATTAAAAAAAAATAAATCCATTTTTTACCTTTCTGGCTGTTTGTCTGTCTGTCTGTTTGCGCGCTGCACCCAGATTGGGTCAATAATTTTAGGAGAATTTGATGCTTTTCATTAAAATTGCCATGTTTACAAATGTTTAGTTAGGCTGGCCATAGAAAAAAGTTGTAGGGGTTAAAGATGTTGTGATGGATGCAAGAAATATAAAAATATATTTAATTTGAAATAATCAAAAATATCAAGAAAAATATAACATTCCTTTGCAAAAGGACTATCCAGGTAGAAGACCACTATTGTATTTTAGAGTTCATGAACTTGATAGCATTGTCTATCCCTTCTTCTCACAGGGGAAGAGTTGAACGAACAATTACAAGATTTTCCCTCAGAAAAATAGACACCGAAGCAGAAAACTTCAGGAATCAGTGCCAGATATAAGTTAAAACATAAGAGTTTATTCCAACTAATTTCAGTAAATTAATAAGCATGTTGCTGTGTTATTGAATAGCATTTAAATATCTTTAAAGAATATATTTGATATAATCTACCAATGTTTTCTTAATTATTCTTATTACTTCTCTCTCTTAAAACTTACAAACACAAGCCCTTTGCAAAACTGCTCACGCCACAAGCTAACCACTACACTACAACACATCACACCAATAACATTTCAATGTAATATATACCTGAGTCAACATTGCATCGCTGCTAATGTAACTGAGATGCCTTCAAAACAAGACTAAAATCAATTAAAAAAAAAAATGTTTAAAATAGAATCATACGTTTTTACCAATGCAGTGAGCATTTCGTATTTAAAGAAACTGATTGTAGCCGTTTCTGAGAAAAGTCCAAAACCGTGTAAAGGAGCACGTCCAGTTGACTGATTTTCTTCAAATTTGGAATTCAATCAATGGTTCTAATGAATAATAATATTATATAGACCAAAAAACCATACATTTTACCGAAGTGACACTTTATTAGAAAGTTTAATGGATTATGGGAAAGCAATATAAAATATTTAATTCCAACTTACAGTAAAACATAACCAATTTGTTGGTAACTCAAAATTCTCAACTTTGAAATTTATATTTTATGAGGAAGTTTAAATTTTTTTTACCACCATTATTTTATCAATTTTTCTTCCTGAAAGAATTCAAGCATTGTGTAATGGTAGGGAGGTAGACAGAAACCTTTAGAATTAACGGCCATGATTGTGTACAGAATCCATACAGTGAACTTGTCAGACCCTCATCACTTCTGGTAAAGTTATGGCCGCTGTATTCCAACCCTCCCAAACATAGCACCATAGGACCGCCATCCTTCGTATTTATTTGCAACTAGAGATGAATCTGTCAATACTAAAAATTGTGTAAAATTTTGAATAATTTAAAATAAAATATTCATTCATATACTATTATTAAAATTAATATGGACTTGAAGATTATGTTTCTATATGTAAATGTATGTAAAAAAATTTCGTGTGAAACACTCACACAACTTTCTCTTACTCCAGTTTTCAAAAATTGTAATTGACAAAACTTTATAGTAAGTATACCTAATTTAATGAAATTCTTCGGTGTTGTTATGCAAAAAAAAAAAAATCACAAAAACTGAAAAAACTGTTCAGTAAAAACGCACTTCCGGTTTACTAATTTTTCTTGAAGCTTCGGAATTTTGGCATTTCTGGTTTAATTTTGTTTAGATCGTAGAATTGTATAATCAACTAAGATAAAACACTTTAAGAGGCAAACATAACACTACCGCTCCTCTAAAAGCCCGCTTAAATGAGTTTACCCAGAGAAATGTTACAAATAAAAGTTGTAACTCTTTATATGTGTAGTCCACATAATTAGTTTAAAGGAAAATTGTTGGAGCTGTTTTAGAAAAATAGCTGAATATTGAAAAAATACTTTTCAGTGAATACGCACTTCCATTCATCTAATTTTCTTCAAACTAAGAATTTCAACAACCTATTTAATTGTAATTAATATTATTTAGATGATAGAATTGTGAAATAAACTGAAATATCACTTTAGAGGACAACCTAACCCAAATCATCTCTCCCAAAAGTGCTCTTAAATGCATTTTCCCGGAGAAATGTTTCAAATAAAAATTGTAGATCTTTGTATGTGTAATTGATATACTACGTTTAAAGAAAATCATTGGAGCAATTTTTGTGAAAAAAAAAGTGAAAAAAAAAAACTACTTAGTAAAGCGGTACTTCCGGTTGAGGAATTTTTACAGATAACGTACTGTCAGTTCCTCCTACATGGTGATACGGAATATCAAGTTTGAACTATTTGTGATTTTTGTTTTTGAACTATGCTGATCACACACACACACACACACACACACACACACATACAGATCATTTGCTAAAAAAACACTTTTTTTTGGACTCAGGGGACCTCAAAAACGGATATTTCCGGTGAAAACTCATTATCGAAAATTTGACACAATTACAATACATCCTCTTACATGTTTTAATACAATTATATATAAAATGACCATTTTTTTTTTTTTTAATTTCAAATTTTGGGCATTTCCCCTAACAAGAATGCCCCTTCAGTGGTGAGGGAGGATAAATGCCACCTGCCAAACCGAGGCAGGTAGAGAATGATTACATTGTAGAAAGGTCAATCAACATTGAACAAATACATTTAAATTTTTACCGTCTTGGATTCCCAAGTTTGAAGGACAAGCCGGTTTCAAAAAAAAAAATAATCCTGGAAGATACAAAAACCTATTCTGTAAAATCGCACTTTCGAATCGATTGTCTTAAAAAAATTTGGAATTATTTGGAAGAAAGCTTAACGTTACTTAAAATTTTTTCTCATTACAATTTAAAATTCAATTTTTTCGGGTAATATTTCAAATAGAGTATACGAAGTTTAAAGAAAATCGTTGTAACTCTTTTTTTTTTTTTTTTTTAGAAAACGGCGAAAAACTGAACAAAAAAAATTCAGTAAAATAGTTAATGTTACTGGTAAATATTGTTTTGTTTTATAGATTTCAATAAAACAAATGAAAAATATAAAAATGTTATTTTTACAATGAATTATTTAAGTGTACGTAGATATGTATATAAACAGTCGATCTAACACTATATTAATGTACGTGATCTTAATGAAAGATAATAAAAATGTAAAGCTTCAGTTTTTAAATAAAATTTATAAGGAATGGTCCAGTTTGTCAAGAAAGAAATGGAATGATGACATTATTGGAATAGCTAAAGAATACCTTTCAATTAATTGTGCAATTACATGGAAGCGGACAGCCGGCCTTGATTTCTTGAAAGACAATTGAATAAGTGTGTTAAATATTTAAGCCATACGTCTTAAATATAATCTAATGTAAACTACTTTAACAGTTATAGTAATTTAATTAACGGATTTCCATCAAAATAATAATCATTGTTTCTTAAAAAAAAAAAAGAATATAATATAAAGATAATTATATAATATAAATAAAGATAAATAAAATAAATATAATTATAAAGAATAAAGATTAAAATATTATTATAACCAGTGATATGCGAATTATTCGCAGGCTAGTTCTAACACAAACTAATTTAAAAAATTCGTAAAATTCAGTTTATAAATTATTGATTTCTCCATAATTGTTGCACAAATAATTATAATTTTTACCCAAATAGATATAATTGTTAACCATCTTCATATTCAAAGTCAGTGACAATAATACCAGAATCGAGGAAGTATTTGAATATGGGTAATAATAAAGTGCAAAATACGTCCTTCTAAAACAGCATATCCAGCACAACAAAACTGTCCACAATTAACGACAAAATATGCATTTAGCAAGACAAATTAAATGTTTCTAAAGATATTGGTACTGTAGCAAATTAATATAATGGATGTAAGAAGAAGAGAGAGAGAATGGATTTCAGAGAAATAATCTGGAATATATATACTGAACACTGTGTAATGAGAGTGTTCACACACAAACTGCAAGGACTTTACAAGTATAATAGAAATTAGGTAGCGAGAGATTTAATTAACCGTAAAGAGATAGACTGGCTGAATGAGAAAGTGGTTTATAGGTTGCTGACGAGTTGTTAACTGGTCGTAAACTGTTGTAAAACCTTCCTGCGTAGGGCTAGCTCGGCTTTACATATAATATATAGAATCTCCCACCCTAGTCTGGCCTAGGTAGCGAGTAACTATGTTGATTCTTCGTTCTTCGGGTCCTATGAATCTTTAGTGATTCAGATCACATTACATCGTCCGCAGTGAAAAATCTATTTTTATTTTACTGTTATCAATGTAATATTATTAGATTTAGCCACATTTTCTATCAGTTTTTCACATAGTGACATAATAAATAATACAGCGATCAGGCGGTGATCTTTATTGTTTCGTACTTTTGTTCGATTTCCGCGAAAAAAGAAAAAAATATAAAAAATTATGTTAAAAAAAAAAATTAAATTAAAACCTAAATGTCGTTTAAATCAACTGAATTCATAAATCTATCAATAGTTAAGTATAAACAATTTATTAGTAAAAAGATAATAAAATTTATTAAAGTATTATATTGTTAATAATGTAAATGAAATAATCTTATTCACGCATATCAGGAGCGTCTTCTCGGGTGTTCAAGTCGTTTAGAGAAAGCCTAAAATTTATTATTTAAACCATAATCTTCTTTTAGTTTTTTGCTCAGAAAATTTAATTATTACACTTTTCTTTATATGTGTGAACATAACACCAGTTTTCCGCTTAGAAATTGGCCATCTCCTGAATTTTAACAGTAGTTTCAATTCATCACTATTGAATCTAAAAACAGTTCTCTTCTCGCATGGACTCCCAGATCTATATAAATAGAAGATGGAGTAAGAACAAACTATCCACTTCCAGCAATGGCTTCCCTCGTTAGTTGGGGTTTCTAGTGCGAAGGGACTGAGTTAGTAATGAAAAAAGATGAG
This sequence comes from Triatoma infestans, assembly GCA_011037195.1. Taxonomy (NCBI): domain Eukaryota; kingdom Metazoa; phylum Arthropoda; class Insecta; order Hemiptera; family Reduviidae; genus Triatoma; species Triatoma infestans. Next base: position 23,222 of record JAAEAF010007265.1, read on the forward strand.
TAACACACTGATCGTCGTTAAAATGGCATCCAATATGGCTGGACTTGTTATAATTAATTTACTTAATTGAAAAGAATAACTTTATTGTGGTGGGATTAATATAAAAAAAAAAACGAAGATTATAATGCATGAAATCCTCCACTTTATGCGTTTCTAAGCTAAAATTGACAAACTTGCTATATACTTAGAATTTCTTAAACACAATTTGTCTTTAATAATAATACGCAGGCTTAAATGCTGTTGAAATGACATTTTTTAAAAGTATCTAATCACTATTCCCCATTCCCTCTAAAGAGCTCTAAAATAACTTTTCTTGAAAAAGTGTTTCAATACAAGTTTTTTGTAAAAGATTACAAAACCATGTAACTTCTTGTTAAGAAAACCTAACATAAATACCATACTTACTTTTGCAACAATACGAACAACCAATTGAAACCATTTCAAATGGGAAATTGGTTGAATACTTACAATAGTTTTAAGATATATAAGAGCTTCTTGAGGAATGCATTTACAGATCATAATATTCATTTCTCATAATAGTTAATATATTTTAATAATATTTAAGCAGAAAACGATTTATTAATACGATAAATATGCAATCAATAGCTATAATTATTAATATTTTTCAGAGGATAAACAGTAATAAAATAAGAAAATTTTATATGATATGAAATATGAAAAATCTAATAATATTTGTCAAGGAAGTAATTAAAAAGTGAGAGGAGGGATTAGCTCAGTGGTAGCGCGCTGGACTAGTAACGCGGAGATCCCAGGTTCAAATCTAGCCGTGCTACCCTTAGATTTTTTTCTTCCTAGGAGCCTTTGCAGCTCATTGTCCGGTGATGGACAGTGTTTTCTGTAATGAGAGAACACTGTCTGGAGGCCGGCAGTGCACTGAGGAGGCTCTGGGCGCCACTGACGCGCTTTAATTTAAAAAAAGAAGAAGAAAAAAAAGTGGACATTAAAATCAATTCTTTATTCATAATACCGATATAATAATATAACCGGTAGTTGTTATGAATAAAACATTTTTTCTTATTTCTTAAAAAGTGACCCGCTGTAATCCTAATCAATATTACATAACAATACACAGTGTTCAGGGAGCCGCTAAGCCTATTAGGGAAATTTAAAAGCTGATAATTGATAATTTACAAAATGAAGACTTATGAAAAAAGATAATTACTTATAAAAGAAATAAAGTAATTAATTATCTTAATTTATTATTCATCTAGCCACTTCATTAGTTTGAAACTAAAAATTTATGAATGCAGTTGTAGCCGGTATATGCAAGCTATACGTGTTCTCTTTATAAAATACAATACTGTATTTATAGAATTTTTTTTGGTCCTCCAAAAATATTAAAATTACTCAGAATAGTTAATTCCATTATCGGAAACGGGTGCCCAAAGGCGCGGGACCTAAGCCTACATGGCCTAATGAAATAAATTATAATTTGATTTTGAGATTAAATTATATTGATTGGCTTATTTTTTACTTACATTTTGTAGCGTGATTTGTTTCTGCATGAAAAAAATAATTTAATAATATTAACTGAAGTTGTTTTTATTTCAAGGAAGGTATATTAAAAAAAAAATTAAATACGCTGGAAAAAAAATAGCTGTCTGTGAAACAGCGCACTTAAGACAACTGATATAAAAATGAAACCAAAGAGCATAGTAAATATATAAAAGAATAAGACAATGTTAAAAATGTTTTCACGTGAAGAAGATCACTGGGATGTAGTGTAAAGATTGTGAGAAATATGTCGAGGTGAGTTTGACGTGACCAGCATACAATATTGATGTTACGTAGTATTACATAGAAACACAAAAGATGCGGCATTTTTATACATTCATATTTGGATCTGACTTCAAAGTAATATTGTTTCGATGTAATGTAACTGAACGTCTTATTATTATTATTTTTTTTTTAATAAAAGTGTTGAACATATTAACCCAATCATTAAATATCCAAAATAATATTTGAATTCTACAAGTTTTTATGTAAACTTCTGTGCATTGGATTATATTATGGTCTTCAACCATTGTAAAGTCTTCGAACTATGAGTAGGTTTTATTCTAGTATAAGCTCTCAAAGCTCATATGTAAGCGCATATAAGGCTTTATAAGCATAATAATAATAAATATTGAAACATTTCGTCGCTTATAAGTTCGATAGAGACAATGTTAAGAAATTTTTTTTGGAAATAGGCATTAGTTTTCGAAGAAGTTTATGAACAAATAAGTTCTTAGGCAGGCAATTAGGTTTCTTTATAAGAGATAGGACAATTTTTCACTTATGGAGAAAAATACAAAACAGGAGTCCAAAAGAAGTGAAATGAAGGTATACTAGTAATGGAGCTGGAAAAAGAAGTATCGAGAGAATCGGCAATGCCGCTAAGGAACTAGCCCACTATAATGGATGTAAGAATGAGAGAGGATTAGAGAGATTGGATTTTACGATGTGAGATTTAGAAATAAACTAGATATTATCCTGAACACCGTATAATGAATCGTAGATATAAACTGCAAGGACTTTACCGTTAAAGAGAAGCTAGAGAATAATAAAGAGACAGACTGGCTGAGTAATAAGAAGGTAGTAGATAGATAGCTATCTAAAGGTTCATAGGACCCAGAGAACGAAGAATCAACCTAGTTACTCGTTACCTAGGCCAGACTAGGGTGGGAGATTCTTATAGATGTAAAGCCAAGCTAGCCCTACGGGGGAGGTTTTACAACAGTTTACGACTAGTTAACAACTCGTCAGCAACGTATAACCTACTTTCTAATCATTCAGCCAGTTTATCTCTTTATATATCTCTCGCTACCTAACTTATGTTATACTTGTAAAGTCCTTGCAATTTGTGTATTGGCTGTACTATTGTAAAAACTGTTGTAAACTGTATTTAAAACTTTCCTCAGTGTTCTGCTGTCGATCTGTTTATATGAATCGAACTCTTCATTTCTATGTGGCCTAGATGGGGAGTAACTAGATTTTAATTCATTTAATGTCTGCTTCTTCGCTCATTGAATCCTATGAATCTTTAATGATTCGGTTCCCATTATACCATCGACCATTTCGGACAACTTGAGCTTTCACTGTTTATAGCACCAATACAATAGATACAGTACTAACAAATTTACCAAAAACGTGGGGCTGCAGAGATTACAGTATGTTGATTACATCTGTAATAGACATAAATCGTTGATCGATTTGAGCTTCTACCAGAATCACATACTTTAAGATCCTCTGGTGTCTTTCGTTTGTGTTGAAGCGTAACTCCAAATAAAATCTAGTGTAAAACACTCACATACAACTTTCTCCTACTGCAGCTAATACCAGTACAATGTTGATACTTTTCTTTAAACCTGGATTGTTGACTCATAAACATAGAGTTAGTAGGAGTAAAATGTTGGTTAACACTAAAGGCAGGTGTGAAAACATTGTAATCCAGAAGACAGGGCCAAAAAAGATTCACTATACCCCAACAGCTAAGAAATCGAACGTAACCGATTCCTCAGAACAAATCAATCAATCTGTTTTTTCGGAAGAAGTTTGTATTTATAATGCTTGAAATTAGCATTCCAAGTTTAAAGAAAATCGTTACAGCCATTTTCAAGAAAATTACAAAAAAAGAAGAAAAAAACCAATTCTTTAAAGGCCCACTTCTAATTAATCAATATTCTTCAAGTTTGGAATTCCACAAATGATTTTAAGGTGACCTTACTTTGTATTATATAAAGGTAGTGATAAAACCGTATACTATGCTGAAACGGTTTAAATGGGTACTTGAGTGTAATGCTTCACAAAAAAGCTTTATAGAAAAATGTTTCAAATAAAAGTGATAAGCATTTATATATGTACTTAGTATATACGAAACAGTTTAGGGAAAAACGTTTGAGCCTGTTTGAATTATCTTCGAAAAAAAATCGCGAACCCATCATGAAGTAAAGTCGTATTTCCGGTTGATGGATTTAGCCTTTAAAACTTTATTTTCATATGCAGTAGTGGTTCCCAACAAGTTTGAGCTTCATGCGATCTTTTCTTTATGGAGATATTGTGATGAAATAAAACACATACACAAACACAAACAACTATTCGATAGCAACATTTTTTTCGTTTAAAGGGAATCTCGAAACTTGGATATTTAATTTTGAATATTTTAAATGGGATAGAAGCAATACAAAGAAACTCTAGAACGAAAATTTGATACGTCCGCATTACTTCCACTTACAGTGATAAGAGAAAGTAAGGTGAAAATAGCTGAAAGCTGAAACTTGACCACCCCCCTTTAATCTCCAGGGGTTCCAGATTGAAGTTCAAAATCCATTGAACCAATAATCCCACTTTACTGATGGTTTTTCCTTGTTTCAGTTTTTCGTAACAAATTTATATCGGTGATTTGTCGAACGTGACATTTTTCTGAAGTTGTATTTACTATCGGGAGGCACCCTGGTTCAACCGATCTAATCATTTATTAATGACACAGAGACTAAATTATTTTTTTATAGAGGATAGTGCACTGCCAATTGAAAGATCTATTGTTTTCCCTAGGGCCTTCTCAGTGCACTGCTGACCTCCGAGCAGTGTTCTCTAGTTACAGATAACAACGTCTATCATCGGACCGTAAAATGTAGAGGGTCCTAGGAAAAGAAAAAATGTAAAAGCAACCAAGTGGGAGTCAAGTGCACTACTACTGAGCTAATCCCCTCCATATACAGAGACTAAACTGAGAGTGAGAGTAAACGAAGTGTATGTGGGGCCCATCTTGTACTAAGTTTCAGTCAAACTTCTTCAGTTAAAAGAATCGTTGGTATAAAATAGAATGTTAAGTATTTCTCTTAGATTTATAGAATCATTTCTGTATGGTAAGCTCGCAAGGGTGTAGATAATTAGAATTAGTAGACTGAAGTAAGCGGAAAATATTGTCTTGATGCGGGAGGAAGACACTCCTAAGAAGTTACTTCTTCAAAAGCATATCGTGACAAAAATGTTAGGAAGAACCAAAAAAACGGATGGATCGAACAGAACGACAAATGGTGCTCAAGTCTGGTCATCTGACGCACAGGAGGGAGAGGGTTGGCGAATTTTCATGGCGGAAGCAACATTGTCAATAGACTGTAACACCATTAATACTACTACTACTACTAATAATAAAAATTGTCTTTATCTGGAACATATAATACAAATACACAAAAAAATAAATCTCTTTTGTTTTAAGACGAATACTCATGGTCCACTGACCGTCTGAGGGGTACCTTGAACTTATACAAACTAAACTTTTCCGCTTTGGAATACAATTTCAAGACAGTAAATATAATTGAAAATGAAAAATCCTAAATATTAGAATTACATCAAAACAAAAAGAAGAAAAAACAATTATTACGCCATTAAACAGAAATGCACCATTACTTGTTTAATTAAAAAGAATAATAATAAAAGATTATAAGAATAAGAATAAAATGTAAAAGAAGAAATTTTGGAGTTATACTGCAGCTCAATCCATATTCTAATAATTAAATTATTCTATCAAAAAATATCTATAATTCCAAGCTACCTTACAATAATTTACTAAGCTGGTCCAGTCTTTCCTGTTTAAATATGCCTTAAACTCATCTTCAGTTAGCATATCCTCCTTCAAATAATTTCGACGATACTCTTTTTAGAACAGGGCAAATAGCAAGAAAGTGATAGACGTCCTCTCGATCTTATTCCTGTTACACAATGAGCACAATTTGACCTGCTCAGTGAAGGTATATTTGTTTAGATACAGCAGTTCGCCTCTCATTTTGATTAACCAGCCAATAGAATTCGCATCTAACTTGCTACTATAAACAAAGTTGTTATTGGAACTCCAATTCTTTATACAAAGTATAATACCTTATATGGCTGAAAATTTTCAATTTGTGCTCATTAATTACATAACCTTTTGATGTGTTTCTTATATCACTAGGCATAGTTAAATAAGGACACACATCTCTATTATATTGCTACTCATGGAAGGTTATACAATCGATATCTACAAATCGATGTGGCTGTACACACTACATGTTTATTACACTGAATGTTTTTATGCCATCATTTAACATATTAATCCATCATATTAATATTACAGCAACTACACAGTATTTGCCAATTTCTATACCAAAATATTTTTCTATTAATTATTCTGTAACGCCAGTAATAAATGCATCAATTTTCACAAAACATCCTGGACTGCTGAGCTAGGATTTAATAGTGTCGGTGAAGACATCTTGTTATTCACATAATTTACAATGTAATTATAATATCTGTATGAAAATATTTGTTAATGATTTATATAGTAACATGGATAATGGTTGTTAGTGGTTGAGGTCACTTTCCTGCATATTACTTACCCAGATAGTACATGCAACCTTGAAGTGTTTTGTCCCAACATTACGTGCATTATAACTATGCACACCGGGCCACCATGCATTCCGTTACAGGTCAACTACGTTTTTACTATTTCTTTAGTCTAGTTTTTCCTTTTTTTTAGTTTTTTACTTTAACATTCTTTTTTTTTCCCTCTTATTCTTTCCTACTCATACTCAACTTTACATCCTCTTTCACATCTGATGTAGGTATTTAAAAAAGAAAAAAAAAAAAAACAGAGTAAAAAAAGACCAACATAAAGAAGAGGAGCACGTTAAAAAAGGCAGAGACGTCAAGATTGATTTACAGTTCGTCTCTAATTGTCCTAATGACCCCTGTTGGACTGCACCACTATAATAAACTCTTGGGAAAAACTCTTCCTACCCCCTTTTCCTCCTGACTCTTTGAAACACACTCTACAGCTACCAAATCATTTCAACTAGTTAATGATTTTCATTTTTTCCGCTTCTACACTCATCGCACAAAATAAATCGATAATAAAAGCTAATTGACTAGATTCTTTTTTTATTTTTTTTATTTTTTGAAGAGATGATTTTAGATTTATAACCAGAAACAATTTAGAAAGACAATTTTAACTGAGTTACTTTTATATAGTAAAACTGTTATTATAATTAAGAAAGGAAGAAGAAAATCGGAGTGTCAAAGATGATGGATGGTCTTAAGAAAAGAAATAATTGGATCAAATAAAAGTCAAAAGTCCGTGGGATTTTTACAAATTTTGATCACAAAATATAGGCTGTTTTGTGCCACTATATCAAATCTTTAGTCCATCAATAACCCTTCAAAATCATGAGGAATCCTTGGAAGGATTATATCCATTTTCACATCCTTTTTTTAAATTTGTGATTCCCAATAAATTTTTCCAAGTTGACGTCACTATGACTCCAAGCGGAGTAGCTAATACTCTGAGCGAGCTAGCTCTGGGTCCATAGCCTGTCTAAGGAAGAAGCCCAAATTCTGATTTTGCAAAACAAAGCAAGATACGATTAAAATATGTGTGTATTTTAATAGAATATCTCAAAAACGAAAAGCAGCATGAAGCTCAAACTTGGTAATCCGTTTAGGTACTATCACCGCATTGGACACAAATATTTTTTTAGGCAAAATCCATCTACCAAAAGTGGGGGTTTTAGTGATTTTTTTTTTCTCTAATTTTTCGTGATTTTTTTTAAAAACGGCTTCAACATTTTTCCATAGACTTCGTATGCTATTTACACACGTATATACATACCATTTTATTTGAAAAATTTTCCTAGGGGAACTGATTCTTTTGGGGGTGTTCTAGGAGAACAATAGCATTATGCTCTAATGTACTAGGTATTCGCTTGAGGTAGTCAATCAGTTTAATTATTTAGGCGTTATGTTAACCCCTCGGCTCTCTTTCAAGCGTCATCTCGCGGAAAAAGTGTCCGTTGGTAAACGTGCTGTTAATGGTGTCTGGTCTGTTTTTTTCTCCCAGAACTTGGTGCCTTTGCCATTTAAGTTCCAGCTTTTCAATTCTGTGTGTAGATCTGTGGTTTCCTATGCGGCCCAAGTGTGGGGATTTGAGCGATACGAGGAGCTTGAGAAATTTCAAAGATTCTTTATCAAAAAATTATTTTCTCTTCCTACCGCCATCCCTAATTATATGGTGTATATTGAGACTGGGGTTGACCTTTTGATGGTCTATACACTTAAACTGCATTTTAAATACTGTTTAAAAGTTTTCAACCTCCCTTCACACCGCCTCCCAAGAATAACTGCGTTGGAGATAATTAAAAAGAAAACATCTTGGTTTAAGAGTTGGATTGATCTTGCTCAGAAATACTCTTGTCAGTTTGATTGTTCCATTGACTCTATATCAGAGTGGAAAAACCAGCTTTTGGCTTTGGTTAATAGAATAAAAGCTGCTCATCGGGGGGAGTGTGTGTTGAGGTCTACAGTCTCTGCTCATTTCCTCTTATATAAGGAATTGGATCATGATTTCAGCATGTGTAGCCTGTTGAGGGATCAATCTTCTGGCTTTTCCTTAATTGAACTGCGGTGGCTTTTTAAATTGCGCGGTGAGCTGCTACATCTGAATCATACACCCTGGCTTGAAAGAGAAATTGAAATTTGCTCCCTGTGTAACTCTAGAAAAGTTGAGGATTTGTTCCATTTTATGGCCGAGTGTTCCATTTTGTCTGAACTTCGGGTTCTTTATGTGGGAGTTTCCAGATTAACAAGGTCTGAACTTGTAACCTTCCTGAACGGCACTGACTGTCGTTGTCTCATTTATTATGCTCGGCATGCTTGGAGGTACCGATATGAGTTAATTCAAGAATTTAATTTTTAGTTACACTTTTATTTAATTTACAATTTCATCTCAGTTATTGTAGTCAATTCATGCCTTATTAATTAATTGTATCGTAATTTATTTTTATTTTCATTTTATTGATCTTATTTTATTAGTAAATAATAATTAATGGAGTTCTTTATTTTCTTTTTCTCTTTAAAACGAAAAAATAATGTGATTTATTTGTCTTGTTAATTTATAATCTTGTCTGAGACTCTGGTTGACGGATTGTTATCCATGCCTAAAAAGTAACTTGTTTATTATATCATTTGTATCATTTGTGTCAATAAAGTGCTATTATTATTATTATTATTATTACTAGGTATTCTATACCGGAGTCAGCGACCAGGTATTCTTGGAAGAAATCATGAAAAAACTACGAGCAAATAGAGCTCGTCTCTGGAACACTCTCCCGGATACTGAGACAGGCCAAGGTCGATCTGGGAGGTTACAACCAGTAAAGGTCGAAGGCCTGCATCAGTCTGTGTAACTTACGGGATTTCTTTTTACAGACTAAGGGGACCCTTGAGAAAGCTGGGTCTAGATGATGATAGTACATGCAGATTCTGTGGGGAGATGGAGGAAACTTGAATACATTTCCTCACCGACTGCGACGCTGTCATCCACAGAAGATTCATTAGCCGGGGTTGCTAACAGGTGGGGGCGGGGGAGATATCCACCCTAGAATCCTTCAGGATTCTGGAATTCCTTAGAAGGCTCTACCGGGAGATGGTGCTGTAGATGAGCAAGCTATCCACGGTAACAAACAGGGTACAATAGATCACCTAATGGTCGCAGTACATGCATCATAAAAAAAAAAAATGCCATTCTCTAAAATACTATTCCAGCATAATATATGATGTTACCACCGACATAATATTTATAGACATGAGAAGCATTGGTAGAATACCTAATTTGAAGCAAATCAGTTAACTACAAATGCGACTTTACATAATTAGATCTTGAACTTTTGAAATTTTCTCCAAAAAGCTTATAACGAATTTCTTTGTCAGTTAATTTTAAATTTAAATTTCCACAAGCTTTCTTGGTTTTGACATACAGCGCTCTACATAAGGCCACTCAAGTAAAACAAGTAAAATTCCCACTACCATTTTTAGGGCACCACCCTACTAATCATAGTAACGTTGCATTTTTAAAAATAATATCTTGAATTAATTTTTATTAATAAATTAGAGTAAGAGAATGTCGTGTGAGTGTTTCAAGCCAGATTTAAAAAAAAAAATAATAATTTGACGTTTAGCATCAGTTTGACCCAATATATTAACTGAATCACACATTTTAGAGAGGGATGAGTCAAGACAAATCAGTGCCTATTACTGTGACATTTCTATGTCACATTTTCTTATCCACTTCCTCTTTTAAAAATGGTAATTTATCCTCACCATGCTACAGTAAGGTTGTAGTAAGTAAACAAAATAAATCAATGTTGATTATATGAAGTGTCTATCCTAAAAAGGCCTGTATCTGTCTACATGTTGCTATGTATTAGTTATATATAAAAATGTTTTGGTGTATGTGGGTGCGTGTGTGTGTCTTGCAAAGTTGTAATGAAACATTCCCTAGTGTCAACATTGTAGAAACCAAATACCTTCAAGAGATAATTCTTAAAGATTTATCCTCTCTGAAAATTTCAAGGTTTGTGGGCGATCCTTATTTTTTATTTATTTTTCAGCTTTAAATCTTGTTATCAAAAGAAATAAGCATTAAAATGACGCTGGCAGGCTGGTCAACGATGACAATGTCGGACAGAGTTATCTATGTTACTAATTTTACTTAGCCTACAACGAACCACCCTTTTATTATTGTTGTGGTTGGTTCTGCAGAGTTGGAGAGCATCAGAGATATTTTCCGTGATAGCCTGCTTCTTTTTGTGGGCATCAACCGGTTTCGGGCGTTCGCCCATCATCAGGATGCTTTTGTCAAACAGTGTGATATCATAGATTTGCACGGGCAAATTGTTGCAAATTTGGAGTTTACCAACTAAATTTACTCGCATCCTCATGATGGGTGAACGCACAAAATCGGTCGATGACTACAAAAAGAAGCAGGCAAGCATGGAAAATATCTCTGACCCTTTTATTATTTCAGAGTTTCGATGATCTATGGTGAAGAATGGGGGTGGTGTTGCACAATAGGTGGGTGTTTGTCGAATGAAAATCATCCCTCATTTGGTGCAGGCGTGTTTACAAACGAAAATCGATTATACATGTCGATTCCATTTTTTTTATCTTATCTTTCACACTAGATGGGTAAAGTAGGAATCATTATACGTCCATTTGTTGGCTGTATCCAGACGATTTACAACAAAGTTATAGATTTACTGTAATTTCCCACATTCTTAATTTCCTTTAGCACATCATTCATAGAAACAATATCACTTTTTTCGTTCATGAAAACCAAGCGCTAACTAAGTCCTTAATTGAATCCCTAGGTGACAATTAATACTTTTGGCGCAACCTCTATGTAAGCGCCAAGGACTGCTAGAACAAGAGATTTTGTTGGGGGGCATTCCAGTTGTATTTCCCATTATCGATGTTTCTACAATCAAGTTCTGCTATTAATTGATATTTTTCAAATTTTATTTAAACCCAATAACTAATTTTTTGGTTGAGACCTCTATGTGGGTCAAAACCGTTTCAAACAAAGGCGAAAAGCTTTTTGACATAAACTTATTTGTCTTATAATTAATTTTATCTTTGAATTTACAGCAAAAATTTAATTGCTAGAGATTTTTTATAATTTTTATATCACACGATTATTACTCAAAATCAATTCTAATAAATTCATTAAATTTATTTTATTTGCTTTAAACTTTGTATACTAACATGTAAATACCGATAATTTTTTATTGTATCCAAAAATAATTATTTTTTGACAGATTCCGGTGAGAAGTTAAGCGTTCCTCTTAATATTTTGATACCATATGTTTATTAAAAACGGGAAAAATAAAACGATATACGTATATTGAATGAAAATATTGAGTGGACTCTATATAATTGTAGAGCAAATGGGAAATTAAATTATAATTATATGGAAAAAATGAATATATAAATTAAATTTAAAAATGGACAGCTAATATTAATGGTCCCTTTCGGGGCCACTACACGATAGGCAACTGGACCAAATCCAAAAGTGAACTATTTAATAAATTTCTATAAAAGTCAAAGAATGCCGCTTACTATGAAACGCTGAATCCCTGGTTGCCAGTTTGGGAAGACCCATGTGTCCTTAGCCCATATCTGGGAAAAGGAGAGATGAAAAATAGGAATAAGGAAATATTCTTATGTGCCTCCAAGTTCTGAGTCTTCACCAATACACTGCTATTTGGCTGATGATCGTAGATAATATTTAGTTGGGCTTCCAGAAGTTGCACAGAAGGAAACTCAACCGGACGTAACAATCATGTGATTTCACATTAATTGTCGCTTAGCCGACAACAAGATCATTTTATAGACACTACCCAGGAAAACAAGAAATGACAAACTAGGTTTTCACAATTAAGGGCAACCGAACTGGCATGAATTGTATAAATAGATTTACTACTAAGAGCGCTGCATCAGAACTTAACATTGCGACTGAATTATATTAGACTTACATGGCGACTAACTAGCGAGAAAGCCCGCAAAGGGCAGCTGTTGCATGCAGTTACTTGGGAGTAGCGGCCCCACGGGTTACTACAGCTCACTATCGATGCACTTCATCAGAACAGCACACAATACACTTAAACTACATATACTCTACACTTTTACAGACAAGGACAAACACAGTACAGAAACTAGGGTATCAGTCCCTAGTTAACTGGCGACAGCCAAGGGAGAAAGAAGGGATTAGTTCAGTGATAGCGCGCTGGACTAGCAACGCGGAAGTCCCGGGTGCGAATCCAGCATGCCGCCCAGAGATATTTTCTTCCTAGGAGCCCCTAGAACTCACTGTCCAGTGATAGGTAGGTTGTCTGTAGCTAGAGAACGCTGCTTGGAGGCCGGCTGTGCATTGGAGAAGACTTCGGGGGCACAATAGGTCTTTAAGGTTGCATTGCAATAATCCCCTACAATAATCTACAATCTACAACTAGCGAGAAAGAATGCGTAGGTTACCCCCTCTCCATACTTAGGACATAGCCTAATAGATTAGTAAATTATTATCAAGGCAGTACAATACCCCTTCATAAAATTATTGTACGTTTTTGGCGGCAAATTCAAATTCATAGAAAATCTTTTAATATGGAAACATGAATAAAAGTAGTTTTACAATTAAAACAAAACTCTCCATACTCATTTTTAATCTTCATTTAAATCAAATAATTTTTATTTCAATAAAATCTTTTTCTACCTATTGGTCACATACATAGTCCTTAATAAGGACACAAAAGAAGACAAATTAAAGCTAAATAAAAACAATTACTAACAAAGTTGGTTAATTAACTCATCAACTCTGAGATAATTAAGTTCCCTAACGTCAATTAAGTAGTATTTCTGCTACAGTGACTTGTATGGCAACAGAAAAATAATAAAAAAAGTCTTAAATGGCGCTGTGATAGAAAAACAAAAGTTTTTCACCGATACAGAAATGTATCTTATAAATAAATATGATTTTTTTTATTTGTACTTTGGGAGTATTTTCTATTTTCAATTAATGTCTATAGTATTATTATTTATTTATTTATTTTAATTATATATTTTTAGTTATTTATGTATTTATTTTTCTACTTCAAGCATTTAAATACTCTGCAGAATGAGATATTTTTTCCGTCGGCTACTTGAACGTTTTAACACAAGTTAAATACTTTTAAACAATTCAAAATAATTAAAAAAAAAAGAAATTGTTGAATATTATAATTGTCATTCAAACAGAATATTCTTAGTTGTAATATTTCCATTAAAATGTGATGAATATTATTATGTGGAGTGTGTAAACTGTATTTGCTCTGTGCAAGTCTGTGTTGTCACACTGTCTGAAAAACGCATCCTGAAAGATGGGCGAACGCCCCAAAACCGGACGATAACCATAAAATGAAGCAGGCTACCATGGAAAATAACTTGATTGAAATCATTGTTTCATATTAGAAAATTAGATACCTCTCTAAGAGATCTTAAAGTGCTTTCTTTGCTTGCATGTATTTAGATAAAGCAGATTGCATTATAAATATTACTTAAACCACGATTTTATTATACCTGTATCAATAAATAAATAAAAATATAATAATAATAATAATAAAAAAATGAATCACATCTGGGATTTTATCCGTATTGACATGCATATTTCTGTTATTCCTAACCGGTTTCGCATTTTCCGGCATCCATCGTCAAAGTAATGTTATCAAATTCGTGTAGAGTGTTGACTCCTATATAATGCAGTTGTTGTTTGGCGGGAGAAGGCTGAGGTTTCGTCTCTTTGGGGAGGAGATGCTGATGCCTGCAGGCCTCAACGAGGGGCCTATCTCGGGTCTACTAAGTCTAATAAGGCAGACCGGACGCGGGAGAGTACTCCAATGGGAGGTGCTCTTAATTGACCATCTAGAAACCTCTCTAGATTCCAAAAATTCAAATAAAGGACAGGTCAGGGGAGGGGACTTATGGGGTGCTACAATTGACCATTGGGGGTCGCGGTGGCGTAGGCTGAAAAGCCAATCCCCATAGGATCTTATCTGTTCTAATCTAAGCGGGGAAAGTTATAATGTTACGACGTGTATGTGTGTGTTTAATCACAAGAATGGAATGAATTATAAATGATGATTAGACATTAGTAAATGATAAGACAAAAATGTGCATACTACGACGGATAAAATCCCACATTAAACAAATGATTTGATTAATATTTATGATTATTTTTTTTTATTATTATATTTTTGATACACAGTGATTACATCATTAATTATAGCTTTATTTCGGCATAATTTAAACTTTTTTCAACCAAATAAAGCTTATTTAATCAAAATTAAATCTCTAAAAGTATATGGATATATATGTTTAATAAATGTATTTGTATCAATCAGTTGGCTATAATTTTACAAAATTTCTTGTCATTTTTTTATTTTTTTATTTTTAGGAATTAATTTTACCCTTTCTACTAAACTAAAAGTCACTTTAAATGAATTATCCCGGTGGAATATTTCAAATAATCACAGTTGTATATGTAATTAATGTACTAAGTTTTAAAAAAAAAAGAATCGTTAGAGCTGCCGTTATTGAGGAAATCTAAAAAAAAAAACTGAAAAAAATCTATCAGTAAAATGGTAACTTGCGGTTGACTGATTTTGTCTACAACCTTATTGTCACGATTTCCTGCTGTAAGAACTTAAACAATATATCAAATTTGAATTCATAACAAAAGAGAGCCAAAAATTACTTGAATATCCATCATTAATTTTCTGAGTTTGACGATCCTTTCTAAACAAATTCCTATTATTTATTTTAGTTTATTTTATTGTTTATTAATTTTTATTGCACAATTTTTTGTTAAGAATATTTATAATGCGTAAAATTCCTTAAAATATTGATTTAATTTAATGGAAAACTCTCATTAAAAAAAAAAAAAAAAAAATGGTTTGACCTTAAGGAATAAACTAACAACATTCCACTTTATAATAAGATTGTATGGATCGGAAAAATTACTTTCAAATAAAATATTTTCTAATTATTCGAAACGATCACAGTAAATGAAATTGATTAGTAAATTGATGAAACCGGCGGGTGTTGGTGTAGTGGTTATGAGCATGGACTTCTAAGTGGGAGGACACCAGTTCGAGTACCGCGTATAACTGCTAAATTTTTTATTAGTATGAAAAATGTTAACAGTAAAGTAGATGCTTCCGTTCCCCATCCGCGACACCTAATTTAGTAGTTGGACGTTAAGCCCGCCTGAAAAAAAAGGCATTGCTTATCTTTACTAAATTAATGAACCCGATGAAATTGACTGAAAATTATGATATAGAAACTAATAAGGATAAATATGATATAGATGATGATTTAAGAAGATTAAGTAATTACTTGATATTTTTTTCTATTCAGTGGCAGATGGTTTACTTACCCATCTGAAATTATAGCTGTATACCGGCTGATCATATAGTACAAGACCAAGGTGTTCAAGACTCTTATGGTATACATTTACAAAGATTATGAACATAGAAAATGATTGTAGAACTGGCCGTGTCTAGTTGTATGTTCCAACTATATAATACTAGTGATTCTTGTTTTACAACGACATTGCATTATTCATATAACAGCTCCTGTACTTAACTTCATCACACACATATTTTTTTTCTCCATTTTGTTTCTATTTTTCTTTTTTTTTTACAACTAACTAAATTATTTACAATTTTTTTATTTGAAGTGAAATCTACTTGTTTACAAAACATCTTTATTTTACAAAAAATAAAAAAAAAAATGTTCAATCTCTTTTATCTACGGTGAAACTGAAATATCTTCATTTCCACTTTGTTCAATGTAGTTTTAGTTATAGCAGTAAGAAAAACAACATTACTATGGACGGATGGATATATGTTGGTTGCGTTTAATAAATATTAAGTCACAATACTTACACAAGTAATGAAATCAACATTATTGAAGGTAAATAAGAAAAATTAATTAAAACGTTAATTACTATCGACAGGATAAAAAAAAATATTATAAATTAAGATATAATATATTAAGACAGCTCTTGATCTCTTTATTTCTTTAATAGAAATAGAAATTATAAATTTAATGTTAAAAAAAAAAAATTAAAAAAAAAAAATCTGGTTTGACACACTCATAGACTTTATCTTATTGTAAATAATAATTTAATAAGCTTAATTATTGATAAATTTTCTTTTAGCCTGGACATGTAGTTACCATTAATTATACAGATGTAGATAGCGTTATATTAGACAAGTTACGTTTAGGATCAGGTAGATGAATGTGTGAAACATACGTAAAACATTCTTTTACTGCAGTTTACAAAATTGTAATTGACAAAGCTTTATAGTTGGTGTACCAAATTTAATGAAATTGGTCGATGTATTTATTGAGAGAATCGGGAAAACTAAAAAAAAAAAAAAAAAACTGGTCAGTAAAAACGCACTTCCGGTTTACTAATTTTCCTTGTAACTCGGAATTTTGGCAATCTATTTATTTCTAATTAATAATGTTTAGATGGTAAAATTGTACAATCAACAGAGACAACATTTTAGTGGAAAACATAACTCATCACTCTCCCCTAAAATACCCCTTAAATGATTTTACCCCGAAAAATGTTACAAATAAAACTTGTACGTCTTTGTGTGTGTAGTTCATATTATTAGTTTAACGAAAATCTCTTTGGAGCCGTTTTCAGATAAAATAGCAGAAAACTGTAAATACATACCAGTAAAAATGCACTTCCGGTATTCCGACTTTCTTCAAACTCGGAATTTCAACAATATATTTAATACTATCTAATATTATTTAGACCATAGTGTAAAATCTAATCCCACTCCTGCCCCAAAAGTGCTCTTATATGAAATTTCCTGGAAAAATGTTTCAAATATAAGTTGTAGCTTCAGAGACACTTTTCCCTTGGTTAAAATGAAGCACAATTTTGTGTGTGTCATTGTCCGGTTTCGGGCGTTCGCCCATCTTCAGATGGCGTTTTGTCAGACAGTGTGATAACACAGACTGCAAACGCATCCGAAGATGGGCGAACGCCCGAAACCGGTCGATGACCACAAATGAAGCAGGCTACATGAAAATGTCTCTGATGCTTTCCAGCTCTGCGAAACCACCACCACAACAATAAATTGCAGCTCTTGTATATGTAGTGGGAAATGAAAGTTTAAAGAAAAATGTACAAAAAAGTGAAAAAAAAAAAAAAAAAAACCTAGCAAAGTGGTACTTTCCGGTTAAAGAAATTTTTGACAGATAATTTACTCTGTCGGATTCCATGGCGATACCTAAACGGAATATTAAGTTTCAATTTTATGCGATCTTTAGTTTTCGAGCTATACTTTTCAAACACACACAGACTCCTTTCTTAAAACCACTTTTTTGGATTCAAAGGCCCTCAAAAAGTGTATTTCCGGTGCAAATACTTTCTGTCACTAGAAGTAAGAGGAACTAAACAAATTAGTACTAAACTTGAATATTAATTCGGGCACATCTATGTTGCAAGTATATTAACAGAATAAAATGATATTTGTTTCTTGAGGTAGGGGTTTTAGGAGTCCAGTAAATCATTCATATTTAAAAAAAAAAAAAAACGTTATTCTGGGTTAAATTTATGTATACTTTTTATTTATTGGCAATCAAAGCAAGTCCAAGTTTTTTAATGCGACCACTGAAACACCAAACAAACTCTGTATCTTCTTTTAGAGTGTCATTGTTTAGAATAAAGTAACCAGGTATGTATCAGTGTTTAAATAAAATAGAGGGTCCTCTACTGTTTGATGACGTGTCCAGTTTTAGTAAAGTCTTCATTACAACCAACTTATTTAGCTAGTAAATTTAAAATTAAGTAAATTGATATTTTAAAATTGAATGAAAAAAAAAAGTCGGTCAGCGTTCATTAATATCTAAACGATTAATAATAATAATAAAAATGAATTAACTGAGATAATTTTTTTTTTTTAATGAAATTTTTTATCGACATAAAGTTCAATGAGTAAATAAAAATAATAATTAATAGACAGCGAGAGGGGGAAAAACAATCGAGTTGAGGGGGGTCATGTTAATTATAATCATTAGTACTATTGTTAGAAGGTAAATCACATATACTACTGGGGTTTAAGTTGTCAAGGATAGTTGTCGGGAAAGATACGGGATGAAAGGCGCCAAAGAAAAATAATTCAAGTATGTGGTTTCTGTGAAATTTCTTACGTCGGTAGTCAGTTGCTTGTTGTAGGAAGCAAGATAACCCTATTAGGAAAACTGTTTGTAAAACTTTTCGTGTGTTTTTTGGTATTTCAGTCTATGTTATCTAGATTATACAAAATTTTAAGTATTTGCATTGATAGATAATCTAGAGGCCAGGACTAGCACAAGAGGGATTTAATGTATTATAAATAATAGTATTAGAGAAGAAAAAAAACGCTTTATTGTCGAAATAGACAATAATCGGAGCTGCTTAACTTCGTTGAGATGCCATAATACCATTCCGGAAGAGATTAGATCGATGAACGGAAAGATACAATAGCAATCATGATAGCCACAAGGTACACAGCCCAGACCGCAAGCAGCCTACAGTGAGCACAGCTTCAGCGGGAAGATCTAGCTGCCATAGAGATGACTGCTCAGTGAGTTGACCCCGCAATGGTTGTCAAATTCAATATCGATGCCGACCTTGTCTAGAAACACTCTGGTTTCTTTTAGTATGGTTCCCCGAGCCCTAAAAACTGGGACTGAAGAATCTACCAACTTCTCAGGCATGATCATACATTCAAAATTGAACTGCACAGATCAAGTTAATAACGTCATGGGTAAAGTGTCTAGTGGAATCTATGTTTTGAGAAAATTAAGAATATCGGTTGACTTAAAAGCTTTAAAGTTGGCTGATTTTGTGTATTTTCATAGCCATTTCTACTATGATACTATAATTTGTGGTAATGCTGCCGATTGTAAAAAAAAAAATATTTAGGTTACAAAAGAAGGCAATTAGAGTCACTTTGGGTTTAGACATGAAAGTATCTTGTCGTTCTTTGCTTAACAGACTGAACATATTGTCACTGCCAGCCATATTTATTTTTCAAGGCCTCGTCTACATAAAATGCAATGAAGGCTAATTTCTATGTTTCTAGCAAGTTCACCAGAAAATGAAATAATCTTGTCCAGAATAGAAACAGGTTGACAAAAGTTCGTACCAGCTTCCATAGTTTGTCCAGGTCTTTTTACAACTATTTACCAGAGAATATAAAAAATAATACTTTGAAGTGTTTCAAAACTAATGTTGAAAAAGTAAATATTACGTACTAAATCACCCACTGTATGAGAGATACATGAATATTTTAAAATTAATTTTTTGTCTTAACGATTTTGTGAATTCACAAAATATTGTAACTTGATCTTGACCTGCCTGTGGATGCAGCTTTTTCCGGCAATAAAATAAAATATCATATTTTGCAAACCATAGACCATAAACAGAAAAGTCATCTCTCCGTACTCCTAACTAAATTTCTCTTTAAGAAACGGAATGCATTGCCTTCTTTTCATTGTCAATCTTCGCAGCCTGTTCCGCGTCTTATAACGGACTGTCGGATCCAGGATCAAGGTGGGTTTCTTTTTTTTTTTTTTTTGGAAATGCCAACTATATCGGCGATGAGTGGTTCCATAAGTGTCACCGCAGCATAATTCTTCGTGGCAAACGAAGCCCACGTTCACCAAGTAGCTACATCAAGATGTGCTGACCCTATAGTGATGGCGAATCATGAGGAGCATGTTATTAGGACAGTGCCCAAAAACGTAGGCGGAGATTTCATTCTTCTTGCCACATTCGCGGCACAGGGTCCGACATCTCCAAGCGACTGGCAACCAACACCGAGTAGATATATTGACCGGGTATAGATAAATAGATAGACTGACTGATTGATAGTTAAGAGGGGTCTGGTTTTCACATGCGTGGTTTTTACATGTATTTGTAACTGGATGGTCTTCAGTTCGATACTAGCGTAGAACTAATAAATTGATATTTATTGAAAAGCAAAATAGTGAACTGTGTGCTTTAGCCCTCGTCATTTCTAATTTGATGAAGGTTAAACTTGCTTAAGAAATATAGGTTTATTTCACTCCTAAATTATTTCTAAATTTCTATTTCATTACTATCATTATACTAAAAAATATCGTGCCTCGCTGTTCAACGGGATACGCCAGTTATATAAACCTTTCTAGGGTTACGCGTAAAATTAAAGAATTATTGTTTGACAGAAAAGTTTCTTACCTTCCAAAGAACTCTGTCAAAATCAGTTTTTTTTTTGTTTTTTTTGCTTTTTCTTAAATTTTATGGCGTCGACGGTTCTGGTCTTTAGCCATGTACTTTATCTTCTTAAATCTACTATGTTTGGAGTTACATTCTGTATATGGTAATTCTTCTATTTACTTTTTCAATGTTCATTTCGATGTTCAACTATTTACAAACAATAATGCCTAATACACTAAAGCACATCACAACTACTACGACACCAATAAATACACCATTTTAATATATAACAAGTAATCTTTTTATAAAGGTGGCTTGGAATACTGGATATTCCACCCGCCACTTTAATGCTCAGCTAAAATTCTGTACAATATTTACACAGCAATCACTCTCACATTCATACAGATGCCGGGGTTGCCAATCCCGGCTTAGACCCACGCCTCCAAGAGTCAGGGGCTCCTGGAAGAAAACTAGTGCGGGAAAGGCTTCCTATATGACCAAAAGTTGCCACCCCAGGCCGGTATTTGCCC
Organism: Triatoma infestans; assembly: GCA_011037195.1. Classification (NCBI taxonomy): domain Eukaryota; kingdom Metazoa; phylum Arthropoda; class Insecta; order Hemiptera; family Reduviidae; genus Triatoma; species Triatoma infestans. The sequence continues at coordinate 44,360 of JAAEAF010007265.1, forward strand.
CTCCACATTCAGTCACACGTATCCTTCATACCTATACCTAAATATTATACTATCATTTATGATCAAGACGGGGTTGTATGTAGTACTCGATATTCCTACAATCAGTGTTGTTTACTTAAAAAAAAAAACAGATTCAAATGAAAATAAAAGATCACTACAAAATGGAGTGGACTGTACACAGAAAATCGATTGAAAACAAATCGATTGATGAAATTGAAAACAGCTGAGGAAGCAAATCAACCATGCGGAACTTCCGGCTTACATTAATTCAATCGAAACGTTATTATTGACTAGTAAATGAACACAATCTCATCTATGAAATGGTTCGTCGTTACTTTTGACGCATTTCTCAAAACAAAACATTTTTTTTTTTTTTTTTAAATCATCATTTTGGATACCAAAAACTTCTAAACATTAGATATTATAATTTCGGTGCAAATCTAATTTCGAAAAAAACTCACGCGACTACTATCTCTTTAAACTGTTAGTGAAAGTACTATAACTATTTATTATCCAGCAAAAATAAAACAAGTTCAAAACAAAAAAGCTCAAATGTAAAAGTTCCCTTTCCAATTGTTTTAGTTACAATTTCAATCAAATCCGGGTATTTCCCGGTATTGTTTATAAAATAAATTCTAGTCACTTAATCTGTACATATTTTGAAAACAAAATTCAAAAGTAGGATTAGCTTTCGCTTGGATTTCTTTGGAAATAAAATAAAATTAAACTATGAGATTACAAAATCACAAACACATGCCAATATAATTACAATTCCGAGCACGTAACTGAGCTCCACAGAAAAATACGCGCTTTATTTACTATGTTGCTCTAGTACAGTGTTTTTGTCTTCTGTTTTTTTTTTTACCTTTGTTTCGTTTTTTTAAACTTCATTTCATTATAGAATAATTTTTTTTATTATTATTGACAAAAACTATATAAATACATTTTTTACATTATTAGTCTCATTAAAACTATATCAGAGATAATGTGGGGAATGCGTAGAATTAATAAATCGTTTTTGAACTTTTTTAGCCACTCATTTTTTTTTCCGTTTATTAATTTTTTTTTTTTGTTATAAAATAACAGGTCACCTGATTCCTAAATTGGAACAAGCTGTTTCAAAAAAATCAAAATCAAAAATTTTGTATTTCATTTATTGAGAACTGACACAGTTTTCTTCAAAAAAGTAGAAATAAATGAACTTAGTTTCACCTTAATTATTGATATTCTATAGTTTATCTTCATGATTTTTTTCTTAAATCTAGATTTATAGGATTTTTTTTTTTTTTTTTTGAGTGTTGAAGCTTTTGATATTCTAGACATCATCGGACATCTCTCTGCTAATGTGGGTCTGGAGTAGGAGGAATTCTGTCTCGTTCAGAATTGGTGCTTCTTTGATAGCGGCCAAAAGTCTAAAGATGCAATTGTATCTCTAGATTCCGTCCTTTTGTGCATCTCCAAATTTTATTGGCAGTGATTGCTTTGAATGTATAATGGAATTGTTGAAGAGAGAAATTAGATTTGATTAAATGAATGAGATATGCTGACATTAATATAATGTAGCTAAGTTTACACTAACTGCACTGGACTTTATAATGAAAATGATAGAATGAATGGGTGAGAGTAAAGATATGACACGATGCGATGTATAGTGTATGGTTGTATCTGATAGATATCCTCTAGATAGATTCCCACTGGCTTATATACACAGGTTCTCCCACTCTAGCCTGCCTAAGTCAGAGAGTAGTCTCTGTTAACCAGAGAGGGCCTCTCTTCTCTCTGTGGTGGTTGCATTATCTTTGCAGTACCATTACAAATACATTATTCGGATACTGTGTCGTGATCCTACTCTTTACAAAGATTTAAACTATTTAGTTATTATTATTATTATTTGTCTGTGGGGAAGGGCCCAAACCCTACGCTATCCAAATGCCTCACTGGGCCTATATAGCTATCCCAAGAAAAACAACAACAAACCAGGTCTAGAACAAATATCCAGACCCGGGATAGAATCACCGCAGTCCAAACAAATCGGAAATAACCTTAAGGGAAAATAGCCTAAGCTCTTGCACAGACATGAACCTAATCTCCTCACAACCCAGACAATCTGTCATAAAAAATGGATAGGTGTTTCCTCCACTGTCTCACAGACTCTATAAAATGGTTCCGGCATGAGCCCCCCCCATTACGTAGAGATGTTTCCTTAAGCTATTTGTTAGTTAAGGCATTAGATCTTTCCTTTCCAAAACTGTGATAGCACTGTTTTCCTCTGTAACCGTTCTAAAAGCTCGCTTTTGACTATGAAACCATCTCAATATTTCCTCTTATAAATGGTAGAAAAATGAAAATTTTTTTAATAATAAAGTTATTATTTAATTGCAAATAATTGCGGGATAATTTGGCTTACTGAAAAAAAAAAAAATTATAAATTTTAAAAATTTATTATTTATTATTTTTCTAAATAATACTGAGATTTTTGTCTGTTTTTTATTTGAATAAAACATTAAGAAAATATTCTTGATGATACTTCAAGGATGTTTCTTTATCTATAGCTTTAAAAAATGAAAAACAACAACAATAAAAAATACTCATACGGTTAAAATAAGAGCTATTAAAGAAGGCTACGTGACAAAATGCGAGTAAAAAAGCAAATCTGGAATGTAAAGCTAACTTGTCTCAGAATCGTTTCAAAAAATAAAGTAATTATATATATTACTTTTTTGTACCTATATATTAGCTATGAAAATTTAAGATGATTCTTCGACCAGTTAAAAGTGGCCTATATTTATTAATTGATATTAAAGGAACAAATTTTGTGATGCGTATTTTTATGGTCAATAATATCATGTGCATAACTTTTTTTGGTCCCTTTCATAGTAAATTTCAGAAAAGATATGTAAGAAAAAAATGTCTTGGAGATATTAATTGTATAATTAGTTATTATAAAGATGAAAAGGTAATTGCCCGGGAAACGGGATATCTCTATTAAAATAATTATAATTAAAATTAGGGAAATGAGCATTTTTAATGTTATTAGCGTTTTTATTATACTGTCCAAGTAGAGGAGTAACTTTAATATATTCAGTAAAATTATGTTATTATAAAGCAGAGTGCTTCGCATCCACCCGCATTATATGACTTAAATTTCTTATTGATTTTGGGTGCGTTTTAGATTCGACAAGCTAGCTAATATATATAGAAAAATATTTACAAGGATTATAGATTGCTCTATAAAATTTGAAAAATTGGAATTTCAAAGCGCTTTAGTTTAACACTATATAAGACGGCGAGCTTTATTAATATAATTAAAATTACTGATATTTTTAAAAGAGAGATTTATGTATATGTTTATAAGAACACCCAGTACTTATAATAAATTATAAAATAACTCACAGCAGCAGTTCTAGAAAAAAAAAAAAAAAAATCTGGAACAATTGATAAACCTATTAATGAAAATGGTGTTCCAAATATTTAAACGATGCTTTCCATTTTCATGTTCCAGGTTCCTGTTAGTTTGCAGGCCATAAAAACTGTCAGCGATTTTTGGTATTTGAGTTTATGAGCAAGCATGCACGTACACGCGCATACCCTACACAAAAATATTTCACAAGCAAGGAAAGATTCCTAAGAAAAGAGTCATCAATGATTTTTTTGGACTATTACGTTTTAAATAAATAATAATTTATAGATATCAGATGACTTCAATAACTTAATACTTCAATGAACTATGTTTACGACAATTTTGAATAATTTGGACTATTTTGGTTTCCAAAAGCAAATTACTGATTCCTTTCTACTTAAGTAGATATAAAATATTCCAAAATTTTGTATTGTTCTTTAAATAATTCCATATGTTCATTCATATACTTTGTTGTATCAAATATTTCTTGTTTTTAGAAGTATGGATTGATATTTGGTATGAACTATACTATTGGATTCAATTTCCCGCCTTATAACTTTGGCTGTTTATAGTTTAATTAATAAGTAAAATATTTTGTATTTGTAAGTTTCCCTATCAATGACATCTAATCAGTAATTGAACATAAAAACCGCCAGAAGGCATTGCTTTATTATCAGCTTGAAAATTGTCTACTTTTCTTCTCGTAAATAACGTAAACGGATCTCAAGGAATTCTTGATTGATTCCATAAGAGAGTCCACACTTGGATAGCACACTTCTTGACAACATTGTAGCGGGGATTTTTTTTATACAAAATTGAAATACAAAATTATCTTTTCAGTTTAAAACTAATATTGTCATTGTTATGTCGGCTAATTTGGATGAGTATAATGTAATCGTTTAGTTTAAAAAATTTAAAAAAAAAAGGATAAGAACATATGTGGATAATTCTTAAGATTCGTTGAATATTTCTCAATATAGTAAGAAATCAGCAATGATTTCATTTTTTTTTAATATAGTACCCGTAGAACAAAATTAATTTTTAAATTAAATTATTAATCTAAACATAAATTATTTCTCTAAAAATTAATGAAATGAAAAAACCTTATGTTGTTTATATATGTTGCGACGTAAAAAGAGAAATTTTTGGTCTTTTTCTGATGTATTGAAGTTTCTATGTTGATATTCTGTTGAACTATCACATATGTGAAAACTGATAAAACAAAAAAACAAAAAACAAAAGCAAAAATAGACGCGCACAATTATTCACACATTCAAAATAAAGAGTCACACATGATGAACCTCACTATAGCACCACACAAAACTTTACTGAATGGCTAAAGATAGGTTCACAAACCGCAGCCACCACTTTCTGATATTTTCTCGTAATGTATAATGGCCGCTTGCCCGGATGATATGGACAAGCGAATAGTAGAGGGGACGAAGTGTAGAAGGGTAAGGAGTTGCCGTTTAAACTGTTGTGAGTAGAGTAGTAGTAGTAGGAGGAGGAGGGATATTGGGCTAGTGTGAGGAGTGCGGCAGAGTGGGGGATAGACTGAAGGACAACAACATTGAAATGTGCAGGATGAAATGTTTTATATATATATATGGATAATAAAAATAAGGGAGTTAGTCTCTTTTGTAAGTTGTATAAGAGCCACCCCTAAAGACTAAAACTGTGTGGACTGTTTTATAAAGGGTTGGGCCACACCATATGATGGGGGAATTGGCGTCAGACTTATAACAACCGAAGGGGAGTGTGATTCGCCACAGGGACATGTGTGTAGGTACATATTAACCCTCTCGTAACATCCTATTGATCGGGACAATATTTCACTTGAATTTCTAATACTTTGGTAATAAATAAGTTTTTTACAATTTGATTTTATGCTGAATTTATTTGAAGGATTAAATTTTCATAAGTTATCCTACCTTCATGCACGCTAATATAATATTCGGTTCATCTAAAATCTTGACATATTTTCTGATTTGCTTCTTCCACAAGTTATTAAGTAGAATAAAATTTCTTTTTTCCATTCTAGTCGAGAACATTCACGAAGATGGGGAAAAAAGACAAGGCATTACACTATTAATCGCTAATTTTATCACAAAGATTTTTCCATTTATGAAATGCTTAAGAAAAATACAAAAAATATTTGTGTTTTCTTATATTGATTAAATAATTTAATCAACTTATTTTTGTTTTCATGTTAGTTTATTAAAATATTCGGCCGTTTTGGTAGGGCGAACTGTCATTTTTTAAAAATGATACACATATTCATTCATTAGAAAACAGACTTTTTAGGGTCTACAGTAAATATTGTATTAAACGCTATTTATTTGTAGCGTTTTATTAGCATCCATTATTGGAATAATAATGAGGCTATTATTTATAGCATTTTGTAAATAAATACAAATTTTATGATTCAGAAATAATATACATATTTATCGATAGTAGAACCTCAACGGTATACCATGTTTGAGGTTCTTGCTTGATTTTTGAGACATTTTGATCACACGCAGACACACTATTTGTTAAAAATATATTTTTTACACTCACAGGATGTCACTCAAAACATGTACCTCTATTGATAACATAGCTTTGAAAATTGATTCGAATATTTCCTCTTACTAGGAGTAAGAGAGTAAAGTAAAAATTAAGCATGTCTTAAATTAATCCAATTTTAACTTATCGACGCTAACAGTGCAATTTCCATCGGGCATCAATAAATATTTATGTAAATAGATACGTCTAAATCCTATGAATCTGAGCGTAATTTTTTTTTCACATTTAAGAAAGATTAACAAAATTAATAAAAATATGTTATTTTATAACAAATTAAACAAAAAATGGACATTCTAGAAAAAAATAGAAATATGCAACAAACACACAAGACTGTCCACAAAAACATAATGAATGACCAAATAAACTATAACTCACGACACACTCTTTAAGGTCATTCCTCACACCTAACTGTATTACAAACGACATATTACACCACCTCCTAGTATCAAAGACATCTATGTAAGTATTTATACAAAATATATGTTCACAAAAAACAAAAAAAAATGCATGATGCATTCACCTCTTATTTAAATTCTACCCGGTGGAACCAAATTTTCTTCTTACCCCATCTAAAATACAGATCATTTTTCATAATGCACTTTTGAAATTTCCTATTGCGCCATTATTAAAAAATACCTTAACAAATGCCACCACGACATCTCTCTCAATATATTCTAAATATAATTTAAACATAAATTAATATCATTTAAAAATAAGCATGATAAATAAAAACGAATACATTTGATTTTCCTTTTATTATTTATTTTAATATCATCACCAATTTGCCGTTTGCTGCCAACCTTAATACATATCAATTTACTTATATATTTTCTTGTATTAATCTTGCTTAGATTTTATATTTATTTATTTATTTTTACAAGCTTTTGATTATCCTTAAACTTTGAATTACCTTTCTTCAAATTTATCTATTCTAATTAGTACAGTATACTCCTGAACTTTCTTATCCACCCTCCCGCTAATAAAAATGGCTTGATAAAACACTGATCATACTTAATATCAATATTAAAATTTAGTTATAAAGTATCCGTCAAAATATGCTATTTATTATACACTATTTTCTAATGTAAAAAATTGAATTATTGTAAAAAATTGTTCACTTCTTCATTTCGCAGTTTATTGCAAACTGAAATCAAAGCAAGTAGATTAATTTTAATTAATATAAAGGTTAATAATACCAGTATTGTTACTAAAAATAGATATATTAAAAAAAATATATTATAAATAAAACCATAGATAATTGAATTAAAATGGTTGCCCAAAGATGGAACCAAACAATCTACAATAGATTTATCTATTTTCCCATAGTGACAAAACCCCCGACCAACCACAGTTCAGTCTCTTCGGTGACACCTTATAGATTTATAACTATACCCGCCTGTCCGGGTCAATTATTTAATTTTACAAGTGAGCGGGTAATAAATCAAATGTCACAGACAGGGAATATAATATAGAATTTTTTTTTTCTGATGTGTTAGGGTTGAGGTTATGGCCGGGTTTTGAGAAGTGTGTCAACGTCTATCTAAGATATTTTGAAGGGTGATATTTTTTTTTTACCAAGAAAAGCTTATCTATTGTCTAAAATCTATACGCTTATTTTTATATATTCTTCTTTCGTTTGATGGGATGGTGAAGAAAAGGTTTGTTTTCGTCAGGAGACGAAACTTTGAAAAAAAAAAAAAAAATTAAAAAATAATGTGAAACTTAAGTTAGGCTTAATTTTCTTTATTGTATGACATCAGATGTTGGCAAATCCTGTTCAATTTCCTGACGGAATGGAAATTTTTAAATAAGTACTTATATCCAGCCAAGAGTTTTAATTTTGCCAATACTAAAACAAAGAGATCTGAGTGGTTTTTGCAGTATATTTTCGGTCTCTACTGTTGTGGAGTTTTGCACTCAATAATTAGCTAGCTAGACCTAGCTTCATGAACTCCATTAAGAAAATACCATCGTATTTTGATGATTGGTTATAATATGTTGACGGCAGTACATAGCACGTTTTTCAAGTAAAACTCGAGAAAACCGCCTTGTGTCATTTATTTAAAACCTCAAAGACAATTTTTATTCAAAATTTGGAATTTTGATAACATATTCAGTTTATTTTTGTCGCATCAGAAGTGATAAAAATGCATATACTACAAAGATAAAATGCCATTTTTTGGGGGCAATGTTCATTACCAGATCTTCCTCAGCCAAGAGAAAATCCATTTTTATGGAAAGCAAGTTTCAAATTTAAATGAAAAAAATTTTTAAGTCAAGCTTTTAGAAAACCATTGATCCTCCATTAATTGCAAAAAAATGCAATAACATAAAATAATCAATTCAACAAGTTATTGATCTTATTTCTAGAATTACTATTTTTAACGTAATCTACTTGATTTTGGACGGAATATCAAAAAATGCGGTAAATATCCAAATTTGTAATGATCTAATTGTTTAGGAAACTTCTAAGTAATTATTTCTGGTGAAAAACATGTCGTAAATATAAAGCAATAACAATGCTGTACTTTTTCTTAGGGTAGAGAAAAATAATATGACTTTACACAGTTTTAATCGTTTTAAAATTTGAATTTTTTACAAGTTATATCTTTTGTAAAAAGTATGAATTTATTAAATCTTTTTAATATTAAATATAAATTTTTTGGCCCAAATGCGTTAAACATAGCCGGCCGATGGTGAATATTTTGAGAGATGGGTATCGTCAGGTCAGGTAACGTGGTTTCATGCCCAAATTATGGTAATTGTAAACAATGTATTCCATTAACTTCCCAATATATCGTAAATCTCCATACTTAGTCAATATTACTAGATCCAGGCCTGAAAAATTGTTCTCACTAAAAGCCGAGCCTCTCGTCTAGGAGGAAGTTAAAAATTATTCTGTAATGATGTAACAGTGTTTGTTCTCTTAATAAGACAAAAATATTTGTATAGGACTTAATAAATAATATGAATTTTGCTAAAAAGTAAAAAAAATAAAATAAAAATCGATCAGTCAGCAGTAGGATCTTGAAGAAATTAAGACTTCAAGAAATAACACAATAAGAATAGTTTCAAACTATTTGGGAAGTGAGCAAGCAACAAGTATTGTAAATTTACTACAGGAAATACGAGAGCGTAAGTAGAATGTTAACATGCAAGTTAGCAAGTGTAAGGCAATACTTGGTAACTTATAACGGTAAACTTTTATTCATTATTTTTTTTTCTATTCAATTTAATGTTTTTAAGGAAACTGAGAGAAAGAATGCAAATAACAACAAAAAAAAAAACCTTACTGACAAAAAAATAACAACGAAAGGTCAGTTGAAAAAAATAAAAGCACGTTACCCCTCATAGAGCACCATATAACATAGCGGCATATAAAGGTAGGTGTGGTATACTACAGGGCGGCCCTAACTGGGTTAGTAAGGGTAATGGCTAGCAAAGGAAGGTCCAATTGCTTTTGGCTCTCTATAGTTATTATGTTCCCCCAGGAAAGTGGGCTGGTATTAGCCAGGAGAAGTCAGTGATATGTAAGGTCGGTCAGTAAAGTACATCTATAGGAGAAATTCTACCAACAATTACATACAAAATTGGTAAGTTTCTACTGCATTTACTAAAAAGTGTAATTTCAGTGTAATTATAGCGTTTTTTCAGCGCTATATTATAGACCCCAATACGATGAATCTTTTAGTCAAAAAATAAAACCCAAGGTGCTATACTATCATCAAAATTCGGCTCAATGAAATAAAGAATTAAACTGATTTCTTTGTATTTGTAAAATTTAAATTTTGATTAACAATCGCCGGTTCCCAAATCAAATGAAGGGTTTGAAATTTGCGTCCCCATGGCCTAACAGCGTTCTTGCAATTCCAGGCTTTTGGAAGACGATTTTGGGCATTCTTCAAAGAAGAGGCGATTGATATCCCTTGGCATAGAGATTATCCAAAGACAAGAAGACACATATTGATTTTTTGCTATTCATCTATATCTCGTATTACCTTCAATTTCTGCTGCTTATATCGAGGGCTCTCTACCGATGTCAAAGCCCATGATTCGCTTGAATAAGTGAGGAGTGAGCTGCATTTCTTATACAGTGGAATAAATTTTGTACCATCGTTTTCAGATTTCCGATTTTAACTGAAACCTTTCGTTGGATTCTGTGCTAAACGAAAAAACAAGGCCTCCTGTTAGTAACGCTTGAGTCTAAAAAGAAACACTAATACGTATTGTATTGATCATACGCTAAAAAGCATGTTTTTTCAATATTCATCTGTTAGTAATTTGCATTATCAGCATTTACGGCAGTTAGAGGAAATGGTTATTAGAGAATTTTCTTAACTAATTGTCTGACATATCCTGCATATTGTGTTATGACAAATTTTTTATGTTTTATAAACATTCATGAATGTACACAATTATGTAGACATATGTACATACTACTTTTAAAAAGTGTATAGCAATTAGAAATAACAAACTGCGTTATTAGCTAGTTAGTAACATAATAATGGCAGGTAAAAAGTTAGTAATTACCCTTTAAGATAAACAACTAAAATAATTGCTAACTTAAAATAAAAAAAATAATGAAATAATTGGTACCAAATTAATATAATTTCCTAATGATATATTAAAAAATAAACGAATTGTCATTAAATCATTAATTTTTTTTTTTTCCCTACTTTAAAGTTATTATCATTATTTAATTTATGGGGCGGGTGTTGGTGTATTGGTTATGAGCATGGACTTGTAAGTGGGAGGACCCCAGTTCGAGTCCAGCGTATAACTAAATTTTATATTTGTTTAAAAAATGTTAATAGTAAAGTAGGTGCTTCCGCCCCGTCCACGACACCTAATTTGGTAGTTGGACGTTAAGCCCGCCTGAAAAAATAGGCATTACTTTACTTTACTTTATTTAATTTATTTATTTTAATAATTCCAATTTTAAGTTGTAAATTTATAAGTTATGCTATTTTTAATTTATTTACTAACTATAATGTAAGGATCATAATTGGAAGATTTAGCTATATAGTTTGGTATTTGATTTGTAGGAATAAGACACGTTGTTGGAGGTAGTTGACGCAGAAAAGATGAAAGAAATTCACTGGCAAAAACAATCTGGTAATTAATATTTTAACAATTACTTTTAAATAATTCTAAATGAACAATATAAATAATAGCGTTTTGTTTGGTCGTTGTTAATAAAACAAGCAAAATGTTGGTTGGCTGTGGCCCATGAAAAAATTGTTCGTTGTTGTGGTTGATTCCGCAGAGCTGGAAAGCATCAGAGATATTTTCCGTGATAGCCTGCTTCTTTTTGTGGTCATCGACCGTTTTCGGGCGTTCGCCCATTATCAGGATGCTTTTTGTCAAACAGTGTGATAAAAATAGATTTTGCACAGAGTAAATTTAGTTGATATATTCAAACTCACAAATTTAGTTGATTTAGTTAATACATAGAGTGTATCAACTAAATTTGCTTTGGGCAAATCTATGTTATAACATTGTTTTTGCCAAAAAGCATCCTTCTCATCCTCCTGATGATGGGCGAATGCCCGAAACTAAAAGAAGCAGGCTATCACGGAAAATATCTCTAATGAAAAAAACTTTTCAATTTTATAAGTTTATTTTAACTCCAATTAAGTATGAACTAATAAAGTTAAACATTTTTTTGTTTATGGCCCTAGCCAACAGACTTGTTCAATTTAAAAAAAAAAATATTTACCTTTAAGTGGGGACAAAGTTCAATTCATTTTGAACCAATCATTAAACAAAAAGTAATTCTCAAAAAGGTTCCTTGAAAGAAATTTGTGTGTCATTTCTTTTATTTATTTGAAAGGTTGACATCATAATAAATTCAGAGGATGATTTTTTTTTAAATTCGAAGGGGGGAATTTGTATGTAATAATTTATTGTTTCTTAATAATATTTTCAAAGATAGATGATTTTTGTGGATAGTATTTATACAATCTAACTTTGCGTGTAATATTCACAATGATAGAATATTTATTTTGCTGAATATTTTGTCATTCAAAATCTACATCCATTGTGTGCTAAACATTGGTAGTGGAAAAGAGTCTAATTAGTCCAGCAGTATTTCTTAATTAATCTGGAGGTCTTCTGAATTACTTTATCCAAGTGGAGAGAAATTAAACTTGTCTAATTGTCATACTAATCGGTCGGTTTTCACTTTGATTTAGGTGAGTTGATAAATATGTAAAGTAAAAGTAAAGTAATGCCTATTTCTTCAGGCGGGCTTAACCTCCAACTACCAAATTAGGTGTCGTGGACGGGGGCGGAAGCACCTACTTTACTGTTAACATTTTTTATACAAATATAAAATTTAGCACTTATATGCTGGACTCGAACTGGGGTCCTTTCACTTACAAGTCCATGCTCATAACCACTACACCAACACCCGCCCCTGATAAATATGTAACAAAATCTATTGAAATAAATCCATAGGAGAGAGAGAGAGAGAGAGAGATAACTGCTGGAATAGTAATCTATCTAATTCGCAGAACAATACATTTATTGGAACCATTTATTTATTTATTTATTACCTAAAGAAGGTACATTTAAAGGAACTAAGTTTTATAAAGGTAGATTACAGTAGAGAGGTACTTGAAGATAACTTTGCAGCTCCTGTAGAGCACTGCAAATTTCAGATATCCTGAAGAATGTTCAAACTAAAAGTAATATATAATAATATAATGCGTAATGATAAAGAAAATAGCTGTAACACATTTACAGAAAGTTTTGGAAAAATTGACAAAATATTTAGTAAAGTCGCGTTTCTAGTTAAGAGATTTTGGCCGAATTTTCATAATGGATGCGATATTAGCTAAACATTATTATCAAGGCCAGTTTTTCGTTCGTTTTCGTATTTGAAGTTGAATAGCTCTATGTAAAATACTAGGCTATTAACAACTGAGTATATTGAGAAAATTCCCTTGATTGAACTAACTTTGAAATGTATTAAACATATCTACTTTAGTTGTTGTGGTGGTTGGTTCCGCAGAGCTGGAAAGCATTAGAGACATTTTCCGTGGTAGGCTGCTTCATTTTGTGGTCATCGACCGGTTTCGGGCGTTCGCCCATCTTCAGGATGCATTTTTCAGACAGTGTGAAAACACAGACTTGCACAGAGCAGAGTTAGTTTTCACACTTTGAGTGTGAACACTGTGAGTGTGTAAACTAACTTTGCTCTGTGCAAGTCTGTGTTGTCACACTGTTTGAAAAACGCATCCTGAAGATGGGTGAACGCCCGAAACCGGACGATGTCCACAGAAAATGTCTCTGATATCTACTTTATATTGAATCTTAGTGAAAATTATATTTGTTTTTTTTGAAATGGGGGAGCCAATGCACTGCGACCTTTCCGATCTATTGTACTACGCCCCGTGGATGCCGCAGGCTTGCCCACAGCATCCGAACAAATGTCCCAGCTGAACATCCGTTCTACAAAACTTGCATCAGTCTGAGATCCCTAAGGAATCCCAGAGTACCCTGACAGGCTCTAGAGAGAGTATATCCCCCTACTCCATCTGGTAGCTATCCAGGTTCTTGAACCTTCTCTGGAATTGCAGCCTCGCAGTCTCTTATGAGATGTAATGGAGTTTCCTCCAGCTCCCCCACAGAATCTGCATAAGCTATCACTTTCCAAACCCAGCTTCACCAGGTGTCGTCTAAGTCGGCAATGCCCTGTGAGGAAACCCGTAAGAACGTGGAGCTTGTTTTTGCTCAATCCAATGTAGGCCTTCGATCTCCGTCGGTTTTTACGCATAACTAAAGGCCGGAATAAGTGCTCTGAAGGAAAATTATGAAAAAAAAAACAAGATTACATTTTATAGAAAAGTTTTAAATGAAAAACGATTTTACTAATAACACTAAAAAAAAAAAAAA